>CM053766.1:8739076-8756726 GCA_028658305.1 Pachyuromys duprasi | reverse complement strand
CAGTGTGCGGACTGGTCAGAATGGTCCCCCAATCCACTCTGCCTGTGGTAGTTCCTGCGATCGGTTCGTGCCTGCCGCACACCCGTGGGTTGGTGCAGAACTCGGGATCCTCCCAGATCTGCCGGCGGACTCACACACTGATATTTTGCGGCGGAGCGTTCGACTTGTGCCCTGGCAATGTGCGGACTGGTCAAAATGGTCCCCCAATCCACTCAGTCTGTTGTGGTTCCGATGATGGGACCGAACCCGCAGCACACCCGTGGGTCGAAGCAGAACCCAGGTGCAGTGTGTGCTCGTAGGACGCAGTTCAGTGAAAATGGCACCTGGTTCCTCCTGAGACTGCCTGGGAGATTGTGAGATCCAGTCTATAATGGAGGGTGAGGGCACCCAGTGCAGCTGCTGGTCTAGATCAGAGCTGTGCACTGCTGGTCACCGGGAAATTTCTCCAGGTAATAACTGGGTGTCCCTAGGGTTTTCCCACTTGATTTTCTCACCGTAGGAGTTCTGCTCACCTGGCATTCACAATGCTGGCGTTTTAGGTCCCAGAGTTCAGTCTCCTGGTAGCTGTGTTGTTTCTGCTCTCCTACTCCTCAGACACAGTGTCCTCTCGTGGCAGCCATCTTGGATCTCCCAAGAAGCATAAATTAATCAAGTAAATGAATCAGAAGCAGAAAGAGAGAGAGGAACTGAACTTTGCACTGCAATGTATTAAAGCAGTCATTATCCAATGTGCTTTTAAATTAATTTCCATATAAAGGACCATTTAACTACAATAGTTCAAAATATCTATCTTCCTAGGGCTAAGCAAATAACTCTAATAACACACTAACTGCCAAGCAAGCATATGAGAGCCTGGGCTAGATTCCAGGACCATGTAAGCAAACCTGGAGTGTAGGCACACAGTAATACCAGCTCTCTCGAGTCAGGATGGTCAAATGCTCAAGATAGACCTCAGTGACTTGTTAGCTGCATAGTGAAATTCAGGTCAGCCTGGAAAAAAAATGAGGCCCTCTCTCTAAAAACAATCTATATGCCTTTAATATAATCATTTCAAAACAATGAAAAAGACTATTTGATTTATGATCAGTAATAATTTACATAAAAGAAAACAAACCTTTATTTTAGACTCATTTTTCTTTCTTTTATTCTTCTTCTTATTATTATTACTTAATAGATTTTAAGTAATAGATTTTCTTTTTGTATCCCAGTTGTAAACCCTTCCCTCATTTCTTCCCAGCCCCACCCTCTCTACCTCCTTCCTCTGTCCCTCTTCCCTAGTCAATTGATAGGGGAAGTCCTCCTCCCCTACAGTCTGACCCTAGCCTATAAGATCTAAAAAATAAAAATTTAATTAAAAAATCCTATCAGGACTCCCTGGATCCTCTTCTTCTGTGGGCTGGTTAGGTTGTTCCATGAGGGATAAGTGACAATGAAGCCGTCAACCAATTTTATCTCAGAGACTGTCTCTTCTACCCTTACTAGGGAACCCGCATGGAATCCGAGCTTTTATCTATGGGCTACATCTGAGAAGGGTGTCAAGGTCTTCTCTATGTATGGTCTTGACTGAAGCATTAGTTTCTGCTGTACCCCCTGGGGAACTGTTTTTTTGTTTTTTTGTTTTTTTTGGTTTCCTTGTATGACTCCTGTCCTTCTTAGAACTTTTAAATCCCCCTTCTTCATAAGACTGCCTGTACCCTGTCCAAGGTTTGGCTGTGAGTCTCTGCATAAGCTTTGATCTCCTGCTGGTTGGAGTCTCTCAGAGGACATCTGTGGTAGGCTCCAATACTGTTCCGTCTCTTATACCACTTCCAGTGTCTACCCTGTTTTCCCTTCTGAATGAGAATGAGAAACAGGATGTCCTTGTTTTTTTAGCTTCTTTAGCTTCTACACTCTAGTATGTTTATGCTATATTATATGACTAACATCCACTTATAAGTGAATATATACCATGTGTGCCTTTCTGCTTCTGGGATAACTCACTCAAGATGGGCATACAATAAAAAATACAGCATCTTCAACAAATGGTGCTGGCCTAACTGATGTCTAAAAGTGCAAATAGACTCATACTTACCACCCTTCACAAAAGTAAAGTCCATATGTTTCCAAGACCTCAAAAATAAAATCAGACACACTAAATCTGTTAGAAGAAAAAGTGGGACAGAACCTTGAACACATTGGCACAGGAGACAACTACCTGAGCAGAACACCAATAGCTCAGGCTCTAAGATCAAAAATCAATAAATGGGACCTCATGAAATTGAAGAGCTTCTGTAAAGCAAAGAGCATGCTCAAAAGAACAAAATTACAGCCTACAGACTGGAAAAAGATCTTCACCAACCCTACATCTGACAGAGGACTAATATCAAGAACTCAAGAAATTAGACAAACTAAGTAATCTAATTTAAAAATGGAGGCATAATGCTAAAAAGATAATTCTCAACAGAGGAGTAATGAATAATAGGGAAACACTTAAAGAAATGCTCACTGTCTTTAGTCACCAGGGAAAGGCAAATAAAAAAGATCCTGAGATTCAATCTCACACCCATCAGAATGACTAACATCAAAAACACAAGTGACAACACATACTGGAGAGGATGTGGAGAAAAGGGATCCCTCCTCTAATGCTGGTGGGAATGTAAATTTATGTAATCACTTTGGAAATCAATCTGATGCTTTCTCAGAAAATTAGGAATATTGCTACCTCAGGATCCAGCTATACCTAGACGTATATCTAAAAGATGCTCAAACATACAACAAGGACATTTGCTCAACTACATTCATAGCAGCTTTATTCATAATAGTAGAATCTGGAAACAACCTAGATGTCCCGCAAATGAAGAATGTATTACAGAATTGTCATATATTTACAAAGTGGAATACTACTCAACTACTAAAAACTAGGAAATCATGAAATTTGCAGGCAAATGGATGGCACTAGATTTATTTTTCATTGACTTAAATTAAGTGATTGAAAATCATAGGCTGCTCAAAATACATCAATCCTTACATTTCTGTAAAAATTCTACCAAGTCTCTAAATTACCACATTTCTAATTTTCTAAGCCTTTACTTGATGCCATTCATAAGCACCTATAGCCCATAATGTGAAATTTCTTTTTTAATATAGGAATTTTTATATTATTTAATTTTATAATTTTTATTTTTTATATTAATCACAGGTTATTTAATTTGTATTCCAGCCATAACCGCCTCCCTCATTCCTTCCCAATCCCTCCCTCCCTCATCGCCTCCCTGTCCCTTTCCAAATCCACTGATAGTGGAGTTCTTTCCTCCCCTTCCATCTGACTCTAGCTTATCAGGTCTCTTCAAGACTGGCTGCAATGTCCTCCTCTGTGGCTTAGCAAGGCTGCTCTTCCCTCGGGGTTGGAGGTGGGGTCAAAGAGCCAGACATGGAGTTCATGTCAGAAATGGTCCTTGTTCCCCTTACTGTAGCCCGCACTTGGATACTGACCTACCAGGTGCTACATCGGAGCAGGGGTTCTAGGTTATATCAATACATGGTCCTTAGTTGGAGAAACAGTCTCATAAAAGACCCCATTTCCTCATGTATTTGGTCCTTGTGGAGCTCCTGTCTTCTCCAGGTCATACTAACTCCCCCTTCTTTCATATGATTCCCTGCACTCTGCTGAAGAATTGGTTATGTGTCTTAACATGTGCTTTGATATACTGCTAGGTAGAGTCTGTCCAAGGCCCTCTGAGGTAGGCTCCTATCCTGTTACTTGTTTTCTCCTACTTCCAGTGTTCATCCCAATTGTCTTTCTTTCTTTTTAAATTATTTTATTTCATTTTTATATTAATCACAGTTTATGTACTTTGTATCCCAGCCGTAGCCCCTTCCCTCATTCCCTCCCAATCCCCCCACCCCTCCCTCATCTCCTCCCTGACCCTTTCCAAGACCACTGATAGGAGAGGACCTCTTCCCCTTCCATCTGACCCTAGCTTATCAGGTCTCTTCAGGACTGGCTGCAAAGTCCTCCTCTGTGTTCTAGCAAGGCTGCTCCTCCCTCAGGAGAGGGAGGGTCAAAGAGCCAGCCATTGAGTTCATTTCTGAAACAGTCTCTGTTCCCCTTACTAGGGTTCCGAGTCGGATAGTGAGATACCGTGTGCTATATCCGAGCTGGGGTTCTAGGTTATAGCCATACATGGTCCTTGGTTGGTGAAACAGTCTCATAAAAGACTCCTGTGCCCTGATATATTTGTTCCTTGTGGAGCTCCTGTCCTCTCCAGGTCTTACTCACTTCCCTTTCTTTCATATGATTCCCCTTACTCTGCCAAAGGTTTGGTTATGAGTCTTAATATCTGCTTTGATACACTGCTAGGTAGAGTCTTTCAGAGGCCCTCTGTGGTAGGCTCCTGTCCTGTTGTTTGTTTTCTCCTACATTCAATGTCCACCCCATTTGTCTATCTAAGTGAGGATTGATCATCGTATCCCGGGTCCTCTTTCTTGTTTATCTTCTTTAGGTGTACAGATTTTAGTATGTTTATCCTATCTTATAGGTCTAGTACCCACTTATAAGTGAGTATATACCGTGTGTGTCTTTCTGCTTTTAGCATACCTCACTCAGGATGATTTTTTCTAAACCCCTCCATTTGCCAGCAAAGTTCATGATTTCCTTGTTTTTAAAATGTAAAGAGAACAAAAGGACAGCCTACAGACTGGGAGGATCTTCACCAGCCCTATATCTCACAGAAGACTAATACCCAGAATATATAAAATACCAAAGAAGTTAAAAAGCAACAGATCAAGCAATCTAATTAAATAATGGGATAAGGAGCTAAACAGAGAATTCTCTGTAGAGAAATAGAGAGTGCCAGAGAAACACCTAAAGAAATTCTCAAGTCCTTAGTCATCAAGGAGATGCAAATCAAAACAACCCTGATATTTCACCTTATAGCCATCAGAATGGCTAAGACCAAAACTCAAGTGACAACACATGCTAGTGAGGTTGTGGAGAAAGCAGAACCCTTCTCCATTTTTGGTGGGAATGTAAACTTGTACAACCACTTTGGATATCAATCTGGCGCTTTCTCAGACAATTAGAAATAGTGCTTTCTCAATGTCCAGCAATACCACTCTTGGCATATATCCAAAAAGATGCTCAAGTACACAACAAGGACATTTGTTCAACCATGTTCGTAGTAGCTTTATTCGTAATAGCCAGAACTTGGAAACAACCCAGATTTCCATCAGTGGAAGAATGGATATAGAAATTGTGGTACTTTTACACAATGCAATATTATAATATGAACTTAAAAGAAGAAAATTTCAAATTCAGATTCTTGAGCAATATTTACATACAACTGTAAGTTTTAAGTAGAAAAAACCAGTACAAAAATAAAATACAAAATAAATAAGTAAAGAGAGGAAGAAAAGCATGACAATTATGAGTGCTATGCAAAGAGTAAATATATTTAACATATTCCACATTTCTAGAGATGTTATCAACTCTATGTTGTCATTGATATTTTTTATAAAATTTTAATTAAAATAGAATTATATCAATTTCCTTCTCCCTTTCCTTCCAACCCTAGGTAACCTCCATCTAATTCCTCCCATACCTCCTCACTCTCAAACTGATGATCATTTTTCTTTGATTATTATTGTTACACAGACACACACACACAAACTCACAACAACACACGGAAGAGAATATACAAATAAAAAAGAACAGAAATTAAAAGGGGACATAATATCAGACAACAAAGAAATACAAAGGCCATAATTAAAGAACCTGTATTTTATAAAATTAAAAAAAAACTAAAAGAAAAAGACAAATTTCATGATAGATACCACTTACCAAAGATAAATCAATATCAGATTAAAAAAATTCATCAACAGATAACCCCTAGTGAAGTACAAGCAGTCCTTAAAGTCTCCCAACCAAAAGCAGGTCATGGCCAGACATGTGGTGCTCTGTACAAAGTTCTACTAGACTTTCAAGGAAGAGTTAGCATTAAAATACCTCAAATTATTCCACAAAATGTAAACATTGACCATTTAATTTTATGAGACCACAGTTACAATGATAGATAAACTATATGAACACTAAAGTAAGAAAGAGAATTACAGATCAGTTTCACTTGTGAACAAAGATGCAAGAATTACTCAATAAAATACCAACACAACAGTCACTAAGAACAACAATTAATAAATGGGACCTCATGAAGCTGAAAAGTTTCTGTAAAGCAAAGAACACAATCATTAGGGGAAAACAGCCACCTACAAAATGAGAAAAAATTTCATTTACACCACATCCAAATGAAATCTAATACACAAAATATTACAAGATCTAAAAAAAAAACTAGACATCAAGAAAAAAATTCTAACTTAAAAATGGGGCACAGATCTAAACAGAATTCTCAATACACAAGTTTCAAAGGATGAGAAACACTGAAAGAAATGTACAACACCCTTAGCCATCAGGGAAATTAAAATCAAAACTACTTTGAGAGTCCAGCTAACACTTGTCAACGTGGCTAAGATCAATAACACAAGTCACAGATCACGTTGACATCAATGTAGAGCAAGGGGAAACACTGTTCCATTGCTCGTGGGAATGTAAATTTATCTAACCACTATGAAAACCAATGTGGCAGTTCCTGAGAACATTAGGAATCGACTTACCTTAAGACCCATTTATACCCAAAGGATTGGGTACATACCCAAAGGATTCTGTTTTTAATTTTTATTAATTATACTTTATTCACTTTGTATCCCCCCACAAACCCCTCCCTTCTCCTCTCCCAATCCTACCTTCCCTCCCCCTTCTCCACACAAAGGATTCTTAATCATACGTCAAGGAAACTTGCTTAAATATGTTCACAGTATCTTTATTCATAATAGCCAGAAACTGGAAACAACTGAGTTGTCTCTAAACTGAAGAATGGATAAAGAAAACGTGGTACGTTTACAGAATGAACTCAGCTGTTAAAGTAATGACACCATGAGGTTTTCAGGCAAATGGATAGAACTAGAAAAAAAAAAATCATTGTGAGTGAGGTAATCAAGACCCAGAAAGAAAAATCTTCTATGTACTCACTTATAAGTAGATATTAGCTATAAAGAAAAAGGTAACCATTTTACAATACACAGCCCAAGAAAAGTTATTTAACAGGGCTGACTAAGAGGGAACAGTGAGGCATGGATCTTTTGGGGAAGGGAAAATAAAATAGATTTTGCATGTGGGCTGGGTACAGTTGGATATGTGAATAGGAGGGATCAGGTGAAAAAGCAGAATAATAGAAAGAGACAGAGAGTATGGGAGATGCCTGGAATTGGAGGGCATTTGGAGAATCATGTAGAAATCTAACGCAGAAAAAGAAAAAAAAAAACACTGACTTTTAGTTGGAATAAGGGTTTCTCTATGTTGTCCATTTTCTCAAAGAACCAACTCATTGTTTCACTGATTCTTTGAATTGTGTTTTCTATTGAATTTAGCACTCAATTTCAGTTTTCCTGCTGTCTATTCCTCTTGGAAGTGCTTGCTTCTTTTGGTTCTACAGATTTTAGGAGTGTCATCAAGTTGTTAGAAGGAGATCTCTCCAATGTTTTTATGTAGGGCCTTAATGCTAGATATTTCCTCTTAGCACTGCTTTCATTGTGTCCTAGACATATAAATATACTGAGTATTCACTTTGATTAAATTCTAGAAAGTTTTTAATTTCTTTCTCTGTCTTGATCCTTTTTAAAATTATTATTATTCAACGGAGAGTTGTGAAGTTTCCAGGAATCTGTTGGCTTTCTGTTCTTTCTGTTGTAGAAATCCAGCTTTAATCCATGGTGTTCTGATAGTATACAGGAGCTATTTCAATTTTCTTGGATCTGTTGAGTCTTGCTTTGTGACCAAACAATTTTTGAGAAAGTTCTGTGAGGTACTGTTAAAGAAGTATAGGGTTTTTGTATTTTCAATTACAATATTCTATAGATGTCTCTTAGGTCCATTTGGTTTATAACGTCTGTAGTCTGTAAACTTTCTTATTACCTTGTTTCGTTTTTGTCTGGATGACCTGTGCCTTGGTAAGAATGAGGTATTGAAGTTTCCCCCTATTGATATGTGATGTTGGATGTGTGACTTAAGATTTAGTAATGTTTTTTTTTTGTTTGTTTGTTTTTTGTTTGGTTGTTTTTTTTTTTTTTTTTTTACAAACCTGTATGCCCTTGTGTTTGGACATAGATATTCAGAATTGAGAATTCACATTGGTGGATTTTCTTCCTTTGATAAATATGAACTGTCCTTTTCCATCTCTTTTGATTAAGTTTGGTTGGCAGTCTATTTTGTTAGATATTAGAATAGCTATACTAGCTGGCTTTGTGGATCCATCTGCTTAGAAAAAAATTTGTTCTGCCCTTTGCTTTCAGGTAATGTCTATCTGTGATGAGGAGGTGTGTTTCCTGTTTCAGGATAAGGATGGGTCTTGTTTTTAATCAGTTCTGTTACCCTGTGTCCATTTATTGTGGAATTGAGACCATTTGTATTGAGACATATTAATGACTAATTATTTATTTCTGTCATTTTTTTGTTGGTGGTAGTGTGTGTGATATTATTTAAATTTGATTTTGTCATGGAATATCTTGCTTTCTCCATCTATGGTGTTTGAAAGTTTTGGAGGGTATGATAGTCTGGTATCTTAGAGACTGCAAGACATCTGCTCAGGCCCTTCTGGCTTTTAGTGTCAGCACTGAGAAGTCGGGTGAAATTCTATGCCTTTTTACATTACTTGGCCTTTTTCCCATGCAGCTTTTTATTTTGTTTCTTTGTTCTGTATGTTTGCAGTTTTTATTATTATGGCTGAAGGACTTTCTTTTCTGGTCCTATCTGTTTGGTGTTCTGTAAGTTTCTTTTTGCCTTCCAAAAATGTCCTTAAGGTCAGGAAATTTTTCTTCTATGATTTCATTTAAGGTACTTTTCTGGTCCTATGACCTGGAACTCTTCTTCTATACTTATTTTCATAGCTTTAGTATTTTCATAGGTCCCAGATTTCTGGATGTTGTTTGTCAGGAATATTGTAGATTTAACGTTTTCTTTGACTTATGTACCAATTTTGTCTATCATGTCTTCTATGACTGATATTCACTCTTCTATCTCAGGCAATCCATTGGTGATGCTTATATCTGTAGTTCCTGTATGTTTACCTAGATTTTCCATATCCAGGATTCTCTTAGTTTGTGTTTTCTTCATTGCTTCTATTCTTCAGATCTTGTAATTTTTTATGCATTCCCTTCACCTGTTATATTATTTGTTTCTTGGATCTTTTTGAGGGGTTCATTCATTTCATCCAATTGTTTGTTGGCGTTTTCTTGGATTTCATTAAAAGATTTATTCTATTTCTCTTTAATGACCTCTATCATCTTCATAAGTTCATGTTCTTGTGCGTCAGCTGTGTTGGAGAATTCTGGAATTTCGATAGTAGGGCAGCGGTGCTATGGCTGTGCAACATTGGTCTGGATGCTGTTGATTGTGTTCTTACACTGGAATATAGGCATGCAGTTTTGGAATTAATATAGGTCTAGGTGCCAATTTCTGAGTTTTGCTTTGTTGGATAGGTGTCTTTCCCTTTGGTTTCTGTTTTGTGTTTGATTTTGGTCTTTGTGTTCTGCATTTCTGGTGGCTTACATGACCTTTGGTCCAACAGGCAGTATCAGAGTTGGGGGCTGGGCTTTTGACAGCTGGATTGGCCTTTGATTGAGCGGGATGTCTCTGTTCTTCTGAGTGTTGTAGCATGTACCTGAGCATTGGATAGCCACCTGAGGTGGTGGTAGGGTTAAGGTTACAAAAGCAAGCAGGGATTAGGAGTTGGTGTCAGTGGGTGGGACTTTGGGGTCCAAACCAAGGGCATGTGTATTTTTCAAGAGATGGTGGGCCTTTTACTCTTTCTGAATAGCATGCCCTACAATTGAACAGTGGATTTCAAGATATTTTTTCTTTAAAAAAAGCCTTTAATTTGAGCTGGTTTACATTTTCCTCAGACAAACCCACACCTGAACACCACACACTCCAATAGTGACAGTCCTTATGAGTCAGTCCCTATGGGGTCATTCCATTCAAACTTCTACATCCTATTTTCTGGCCCCCATAGGCTTATAATTATATCATAAGTCAAAATGCATTTATTGAACTTCAGAAGTCTCCCTAATCTATAATATTCTCAACATTGTTTAAAAGTCCAAAATTCAGTAGCTTCTGAGACTCATATCAGAAGGCTCTTAACTGTAATCCCTATAAAATCAAAGCAATATTTTAGCCTATATTCTTTTGAAATATAATGGAACTGTATACACATTACCATTCTGAAAGGGAGTAAAGAGAACATACTAAGGAAATACTGAAAAAAAAATTAAGACCAAAGCACGACTGAGTAAATTTAGAAATGTAGTAATGAAAACTGCATGATATTGGAACAAAATCAGACTTGTTGTTTAATGAAATCAAATTGAAACCCAGACATAATTTTTTACACATATGATAACCTGATTTATGATAAAGAAGCCAGAAATACATACTGGAAAAAAGGCAACATATTCAACAAATGAAACTGGATGTTTCAAACTGGATGTAGGCATGTAAAAAATGAAACTAGATCCACATTTATCTATTATTACCTTGCACAAAACAGAAGAGCAAGTTGATCAAAGATCTCAACATAAAACTACATACAGTGGACCTGATAAAACAGAAAGTTCAGAATAGCCTTGAACACATTGGCAAAGGAGAAAACTTTCTGAAAAGAACACTGATAAAGCAGTCACTAAGAACTGCAATTAATATGGGACCTTAAGACACAGAAAAGCTTCTGTCTGTCAAAGGAAACTGTCAATGTGATAAAACAGCAGCCTAAAGAATGGAAAAAAGCCTTTACCAACTACACATCCAATAAAGACTAATTTTCAAAATATATAAAGGACTTGAGAAACTAGATATCAAAAAGCCAAACAATCCAATTACAAAATGGGGATAGAACTAAACAGAGCTCCAATGGAAGAATCTCAAGTGGTTGAGAAACATATAAAGAAATGTTCAATATCCTTACTCAGCAGGGAAATGCAAATCAAAACTATCTTGAGATTCTAACACATGTCAGAATAGCTAAGATCAATGACAAACATGCCAGCTGTAAATACAATCAGAAAACAATTGGGTTGCCCAGTAATGCTCACATTACCGTCGAACCAATGGGCATATCTTGCTAGGTTAATGAGTATTGTAGTTCTCATAGTTTACAGCAGGGTAAGACTTTGATGACTATTCTTACTCAGAGTACGGTGAAGAGCATTCCACACTATTCAAGTTAGCTATGAGGGAGGAAACTTCTGCTTAGTATCAATTTAATTTCATAGAGTCTTATCATTGACTTATGGTGGGAAGCCAGAACAATAAAGGAACATGACAATAGAATGCATTACTTTGAAAATCTATGTTTCCCTGAACAACAACTCAAAGGAAGTGTTGCACATCTGGCACAAGACGTTCTAAAAAACATTTTTAAGTAAGATAAGGAGAGGACAGGAGCTCCACAAGGAGAGCAACAGAACTAAAAAATCTGAGCACAGGGATCTTTTCTGAGTCCAACCAAGTACCATGCATGGAGATAACCTAGAACACCTGCACAGATGTAGCCCATTGCAGTTCAGCGTCTAATTGGGTTCATGTCTTTGACATGAACTGATTTGCCTGCTCTTTGATCACCTCTCCCTGATGGGGGAGCAGCCTTATCAAGCCACAGAGGAAGACAATGCAGCCACTCCTGATGAGACCTGATGGACTGGGATCAGAGGGAAGGAAAAGAAAACCTCCCCTCTCAGTGGACTTGGGGAGGGGCATGCATGGAGAAAAGGGAGGGAGAGAGTGGGAGGGGAGGAGAAGAGAGCTACAGGGGGATACAAAGTGAATAAAATGTAATATATATATATATATGTATATATGTATATATATATATGAAAAAAGAAGAAGAATTGGGGGAATCAGAGATGGCGGTGACCAGCTTGCACCATATTCAGAGTAGCTGAAACTCCGAATTGGTGAGTTGAGGGGCTGTGGAACCCAAAACAACCCTACAAAGAGTGCTGGAAGAGTCCAAGAGGACACAAGTCAACCGAGGACATCTCAGTGGACTTCTCCTGGGGAATCTATTCCCAGGCACTTCCCCATAGCGGCAGAAGCAGCAGCTAGGTAGACAAGCCTGACAAGGCTGAAGGGATAGCGGCTGAGGAAGCAGATAGAATTTCCCAACTCAAGGAGCAGAGTGTAGCCTGCCAGGCTCACAGCTTCTAGCGAAGAAATCAGGGCTGGGCTCAGAGAGTCCACAACACAGTATGAGTCCCGCACACAACATCAACCACAGACCTCAGAGTCCAACCTGCTGAGCCTGCCACAGACTGTAGACTATAGGTATTCAGGAAACCTGCACAGGTGCATTGTGCCCGCAATCTGCACCTGCTAACTGTGCTAGCATCCACATCCCCTCCTGCACTTGTTCCCAACCCATATATCCCAAGCTCATATAAACTCTAGCATTCCCCTTCAAGACACACAACACTGCACCTGAGTCTACACGTGCACGCCCACGCTAACGCACACACACACACATATTCAAACACACAATTATGTGCCAGTGGCTTTTTCTCCCTCAGGTACAACTGAATCAACAACACACACTCTCAAACCACTGGACCTCCCTGATCATCCTGAAGAATTCGACAGACACCAGAGTAAGACAGTTCCAGGCCGAAGTTCAGACTCAAGGAGCAAATAGTAAAGATTATATATAAGCAATGGCCAAAGGTCGACGTTAGAAATCACCCAACAAAAGTCAGGACACCATTGTCACACCAGCAACACTGAAAACCAATGGATATTTTAATTCAATGGAAACACAGAAAAATGAATTTAAAGCTATGATTACCCAGTTACAACAGGAACAAAAAGAGGAAATGAACAGAGCTCTCAACGAAATTCAAACGAATATAATGGTCCACATAGAGGAACAATTAGAAACATATAGAGAGGAAACAAATACAAAAATAGGAGCCATCTTCAATCAAATGAAGGAAATGGTGCAAAGCATGAAAACAGAATTAGAATCTATAAAGAGAACACAGAGAAAAACCTAGAACTGGAGAATTTAAAGAAAAGATCAGGGAACACAAAGGTAAGCATCACCAATAGAATACAGGAGATGGAAGAGAGAATCTTGGGAGTTGAAGATACACTTGCTGAAATTGATTCTTCACTCAAAGAAAAAGTAAAATCAGAAAAGTCCCAAACACAAAACATGCAAGAAATCAAGGACACCATGAAAAGACAAAACCTAAGAATAATAGCAATAAATGAAAAAGAAGTCTCCAGGCTCCAAGGACTGGAAAATATTTTTAAGAAAACCATAGAAGAAAATTTCCCTAACTTAAAGAATAAGATGTCCATAAACATGCAAGAAGCCTACAGAACACCAAGCAGAATAGACCAGAAAAGAAATGCCTCATGTAACATCATAGTCAAAACACCAAACCTACAAAACAAAGAAAACTTATAAAAGGCAGCAAGCGAAAAAGGTCAAGTAACATATGAAGGTAGACCTATCAGAATCACACCAGACTTCGCATCAGAAACTATGAAATCAGAAGGGCCTAGGCAGAGGTCATACAGTTTTTAAGTGAACACAGATGCCAACCCAGACAACTATACTCAGCAAATATTTCAATCAACTTAGATGGAGAAAAAAAATATTCCATGACAGAACAAAATTTAAGCAATATCTACATAGCAGCCCAAACTTACAGAAGATACAAGAAGAAAAACACCAAAGAAAATATAGGATACAGATAATCTCCCAGTAAAAATTAAAAGAGGAAAAAAAATGAATCATAGTAAGACCACCAACTCCACAATAAAAGGAACTAAGAGTCATTGGTCACTATTATCTATTAACATAAATGGGCTCAACTCTCCAATAAAAAGAGACAGACTAACAGAATGGTTGCGGAAAGAGGATCCAATATTCTGCTGCATTCAAGAAACACACCTATGAAAGAAAGATAAACACTCTCTGAATAAAGGGCTGGAAAAATGTGTTTCAAGCAAATGGACCCAGAAAACAAGCTGGGATAGCGATCCTAGTATCTAATAAAATAGACTTTCGACCAAAACTAATTAAAAACAATAAGGAAGGGAACCTCCTTCTCATCAAAGGAAAATTCAACAGGGGAACATCACAATTTTGAATATCTATGCCCCAAATACAAGACCAACTACATTTGTAAATGAAACATTATTAAAGCTGAAATCTCACATTGATCCCAACTCCTTAATAGTGGGAGACTTCAACATTCCACTCTCACCAAGGGACAGATCATCTGGTCAGAAGCAAAGCAGGGAAACAAGGTCACTCACACAGACCCTAAATCAAATGGACCTAATAGATGTCTTCAGAACTTTTCACCCTAGATCAAAAGAGTATACCTTATTTTCAGCACCTCACGGAACATTCTCCAAAATAGACGATATAATAGGTCACAAAGCAAGCCTCAGCAAATACAAGAAGATTGAAATAATCCCTTGTATCCTATCTGACCATCATGGTCTAAAGCTGGACCACAGCAACAATAGAAACAGCAAAAAGCCTGCATACATGGAAACTGAACAACTTGCTAATCAATGACAGCTTGGTTAGGGAAGAAATAAAAAAAAAGAAATTAAAGACTTCCTAGAATTCAATGAAAATGAAAGCACAACATACCCAAACCTATGGGACACAGTGAAGGCAGTGCTAAGAGGAAAGTTCATAGCACTAAGTGCCTTCAAGAAGAAATTTGAAACATCTCATATGAGCAATTTAATGGCCCAACAGAAAGCACTAGAAAAAAAGAAGCAGATACACCCTAGAGGAACAGATGGCTGGAAATAATCAAACTCAGGGCAGAAATCAATCAATTAGAAACAAATAAAACTATTCAAAGTATCAATGAAACCAAGAGCTGGTTCTTTGAGAAAATCAACAACATAGAAAAGTCCCTAGCCAAACTAACAAAAAGGCAGAGAGAAACAATCCAAATCAGTAAAATCACAAATGAAAAGGAAGACATAACAACAGACACTGAGGAAATCCAAACAATAATTAGGTCTTACTACAAAAATCTATATGCCACAAAAATTGAAAATCTAAATGAATTGAATGATTTTCTTGATAGATTCCATCTACCTAAATTAAGTCAAGATCAGGTAGAAAAATTGAATAGACCTATATCCCCAAGGCAATAGAAGCAGTCATCAACAGTCTCCCTTCCAATAAAAGCCCTGGGCCAGATGGATTCATTACAGAATTCTACCAGACCTTCAAATAAGTGCTAAATCCAATTCTCTCTAAAATTTTCCGCAAAATAGAAACAGAAGGAACATTACCAAACTCATTCAATGAAGCCACAGTCACCTTGATACCTAAACCACACAAAGACCCAACAAAAAAAGAGCTTCAGACCTATATCTCTTAAGAACATTGAGGAAAAATTACTCAATAAAATACTTGCAAACCCAATCCAAGAACACATAGAAGATATCATCCACCATGACCAAGTAGGCTTCATCCCAGGCATGCCGATTTGTTCAATATATGGAAATCCATCAATGCGATCCACCATATAAACAAACTGAAGGAGAAAAACCACATGATCATCTCCTTAGATGCTGAAAAATCTTTCGACAAAGTCCAGCATCCATTCATATTTAAAGTCTTGGAGAGATCATGGATACAAGGCACATACCTAAACATAGTAAAGTCAATATACAGCAAGCCTATAGCTAACATCAAACTCAATGGAGAGAATATTAAATCAAACCCACTGAAATCAGGGACAAGTCAAGGTTGCCCACTATCTCTATATCTCTTCAACATAGTACGTGAAGTCCTAGCTAGAGCAATAAGACAACTAAAGGAGATCAAGGGGATACAAATAGTAAAGAAACTGGTCAATATATCCCTCTTTGCAGATGATATGATAGCATACATGAGCGAGCCCAAAGATTCAACCAGAGAACTCCTTCAACTTATAAACACCTTCAGCAAACTGGCTGGATACAAAATCAACTCAAAAAAAATCAGAATCCTTCCTGTATACCAAAGATGAAAGATACAAGAAAGAAATTAGGGAAACAACACCCTTCAGAATAGCCACTAATAACATAAAGTACCTTGGGATGACTCTAACCAAGCAAGTGAAAGATCTGTCTGAGAAAATCTTTAAGTCTCTGAAAAAAGAAACTGAAGAAGATATCAGAAAATGGAAAGATCTCCTGTGCTCATGGATTGGTAGGATTAACATAGTGAAAATTGCTATTCTGCCAAAAGCAATCAACAGATTCAATGCAATTCTCATCAAAATACCTACACAATTCTTCATAGACCTTGAAAGAAAAATTCTCAACTTCATATGGAGAAACAAAAAAACCCAGAATTTCCAAAACGATCCTATATAACAACAGAACATCTGGACGTATCTCCATCCCTGATCTCATGCTGTACTACAGAGCAATAGTTATGAAAACTGCATGGTATTAGCATAGAAATAGAATAGTGGATCAATGGAACCGAATATAAGACCCAGAAATGAACCCACACACCTATGGAAACTTGAATTTTTATAAAGAAGCCAAAACCATTCAATGGAAAAAAGACAGCATCTTTAACAAATGGATGTCTATATGCAGAAAAATGAAAATAGATTCAGATTTATCACCCTGCACAAAACTAAATTTGAAGTGGATCAAAGACCTCTATATAACACCAGACACATTAAATCAGTTAGAAGAAAAAGTGGGAAAGACCCTAGAACTCATTGGCACAGGAGACTACTTCCTGAACAGAACACCAACAGCACAGGCTCTAAGAGCAACAATCAATAAATGGGACCTCATGAAACTGGAAAGCTTCTGTAAAGCAAAAGACACTCTCATGAAAACAAAATGACAGCCTATAGACTGGGAAAGGATCTTAAACAATCTTATATCTGACAGAGGGCTAATATCCATTATATGTAAAGAACTCAAGAACTTAAACAGCAACAAGTCATGTAATCCAATTAAAAAATGGGTATGGTGCTAAACAGAGAACTCTCTGTAGAGGACTGTAGAATGGCAGAAAAATACTTAAAGAAAGGCTCAAAGTCCTTAGCCGTCAGGAGATGCAAATCAAAATGACCCTGAGATTTCACCTTACACCTGTCAGAATGGCTAAGAATAAAAACTCAAGTGACAACACGTGCTGGAGAGGATATGGAGAAAGAGAAACATTCTTCTTTTTTTTTTTAATTTATTTATTTTTTTTCTCAATCACAGGTTAGGTACTTTGAATCCCAGGCATAGCCCCCTCCCTCAGTCCCTCCTACCCTCCCACTCCCTCCCTCATCTCTCTCCTCCCCGCCCCCTCCAAGTCCACCAACAGGGGAGGACCTCCTTCCCTTCCATCCACCCCCAGCTTATCCTGACTCCTCAGGGCTCACTGCAATGTCCTCCCCTGGGATCTAGCCAGTCTGTCACTCCCTGGCTTGTATGGGGGAGGGTGAAAGAGTCAGCCATCAAGATCATGACTGAAACAGTCCCTGTTTCCCTGAATAGGGTCTTCAGTCCTACACCGAGCTATCATGG
>CM053766.1:8716820-8738576 GCA_028658305.1 Pachyuromys duprasi | reverse complement strand
TTTATTTTCCTTGAGTGAGGAATCCATTTCAGCCAGCATATCCTCAGCTCCCGAGATTCTCTCTTCCATCTCTTGTATTCTATTGGTGATGCTTACCTTTGTGGTTCCTGATCTTTTCTCCAAGTTCTCCAGTTCCAGGTTCTTCTCCCTTTGTTGTCTTCTTTATAGAATCTAATTCCGTTTTCATGCTTTGTACCGTTTCCTTCAACTGATTGACTGTGTCTCCTATTTTGGATTTTTCCTCTCTGTTTATCTTTGATTGTTCCTGTATGTGGGCAGTTAATTTCTTCTCCATTTTTTTGAGGGTCTTGTTCATTTCCTCTTTTTGTCTCTCCTCTTGTTCCTCCAATATCTGCATAATCAAAGCTTTAATATAATTTTCCTGTGTCTCCGCTGAATTAAAAACTCCACTGCTTTTGGGTGTTTCTGGTTGGGCCATGGTGTCTGATTTTTTTTCGGTGAGTTCTTTCGCTGATTTCTGGGCATTTGTTTATATATAATCAGGGAGCTGTTTGTGCTTTAAGGCTGTACTTCAGTCTGAATCTGTCAATCTCTTGTGTCAGGAGTATTCTTCAAGAAGATCAGGGATTTCCAGTGGTTTGCTGTGTGTGTTTTGTCTCAGTTGATCTCTGTTGAGGGCTCTGTGTGCCCAGATTCGTGCTGTGTGCTAGAAGCTGTGAGCACTGCAGGCTGGTCACCCCTCTGGTCTGGGGTCTTTACTCCTCACTCTGTGCTAGAGTCTGAGTGTCCAGGTTTGAGATGTCAGCTGGGTGTTGTGGACTCCGCCATGAAGGAAAAATGGTTATTCACTTGCTTGTCACAGCTTGCTCAATTTATTTTCTTAGGCACACCATGTTCACCTATTCAGAAGTGTCATCACATACAATGGGCTGGCTGGACCCTCCCATATCAAACATAAATCAAGAAAATTCCTCACTTGTGTACAGGCAATCTGATGGATGCATTTTCTTAACTAGGGTTTCTTTTCTTAGATAACTCTAGGTTGTCTAAAGTTGACAAACAAAAGTAACTAGGACAAGTGTCAGTAAGAAATATGGACAGATATAAAAATAAGGAGTGAAAACAGGGCAGGAAGGACTTTGGTTTAAATGAAGGAAAGATGGTGAGAATGAGCTATGAATGTGATATTTGAACAGCGAGAATTTAAACGAAGAAATGTATCCTGACACAGTAGGCACGAATGTCCAAAGACAGAAAGAAGAAAGCAGATGTTCAGAAGCTAGTGAGGAGAGCAAGAATTTCAGAAAGCAGAATGTTCCAGAATAATACTTTATTTTATTAAGATTAATATATAATTATTTCCCTTTCTTTTTCTTTATTCAAACCCTACTATGTACCCCCTCCTCCTAAACATATTCTGCTCTTTCTCTGATTCATAGCCTTGGCCTTTTTTTCTCTAATTATTGACATATATTCCTAGATACGTAAATATGTGTATGTTCCAAATGTGTAATGTTACTAATAATGTATCTGTCTAAACAAAAATTGAACCAGAAAGACACAAATAGTCTTGTCAACATGGAAAGAGTAAATCTCATTGGGTACAATTGTATAAAGAGCAACAGGCAACAGAGAAACTTTGCCAGCAGGGGAAAAGAGGTTTCCCCAGGAAACAATCCCAAAATTGATTGTCAGGTACCAACTGACCAGCCTGAAATCATATACATACAAGACAACAAGATTCTTGAAAATAATATAACATATGAAGGATTTCCAACAAAACCAAAAGAGAGAACTGTTAGTTACAGACAGGTGAGAAACAGAAGTCTGTTAGTAGGCACTAAAAGTCACATAATTTAAATGCATCAGGTTGGGCATCCTACCTCTAGCCATAACCCAGCTCTAGTGGTGGAAATTACTTCATCTGTATTCCATCTTCAGTTTCAGCATTCTCTAACTGCTCCTGTCAGATATGTGTTACCTCAGAGCCTCCAGGACTAAGTTTATTGCTTCCACATACTGTACTTAAACTCTATACTCATTGCAGCTCATACAATTTCTGCCTTCCCTCCTGGGTATCTCTAAGGCCTCTCACTCTTTCACTAAACCAGCATTGGAATCCTCATCTGAATCTGATATTTCTCACCCAATGCGAGATTTTAAAAATCACTGCATACTATTTATTTTTCCAAATTATGTTCTATTTTTCTTATGTCTATTTATTTCAAGAATAAAAAAGTTAAACAATATATGTTTGAAGTATATATTATATATTTTTTTCTTTAAAGTCTTTGGAGAATAAACAGATATTCAGTTTACCATTACTAAGACTAAAACAAAAATCCTGGAGGATTATTTGTTCAGAAAACTGCATGTATGAAGTATGGCATTGAGGTGGGAATGGCCAATGGCCAGCCATTCTGAGATGGTGTGGATTTATTCACAAAGGGATACTCTGATAAATTCCCCATGAATAATCATATATAATCATGATTATATATGATTATTCATATTGCTTTTACATCTGTATCAGACTAAACCTGATTGCAGAGTAAGGAAATTTTGTCTCAAAAGGAAATATTCATTCCAAATACTCACCGGAGTATGATTTTGCTATAGACCATTAATTACCCTGATAAGAAGACTCTGACAAAAACCAAACAGAAACAAAAGTGATTGGATTCTACTGCCAGGTCTCTGTGTCTATTGGATTTTAATATATGCAGTGAGGGAAACTGACATACAACAGTAGATGCTGTGATGCTATAATCTCAGCTAGATTAAGAGAGCAACGAAATAACTTAAATATTTCAGAGGGACTAGTCTTTTTTTTTTTTTTTCTTGTAATGAACCAAGCTATGATATGGAGGTTTGATTTTCTTTATTTACTTTGCTGCTACTACTATCTATAAATACCACCTGAGCTATTCATATGCAGTGTCAATGTAAACACTAAAGTTGGGGGTGGGGAGAGATTAGCTACAACCAACAAACAAAACTAAAAAGGGAAAGTTATTCTAAAAGTATAATCAATAATAGCAATTATCTGTTGCCATGGCCTTCATTGCTGTGAAACTTGAAAGTTCAAAATAGCAAATATTTATTTTGCTCACAAGTCACTGAGTCACTAGGACACAGCTAGCCTGGAGGCTCTGGCCACACTGAGTGCAGACATAGAAGCCTGAAATAGAAAGGGCTGATGAACTCTGATCTTGCTGAGTTCGTAAGAATTCTATCAAGGTGAATCATTAAACTTCCTTCTCCATTTGTTTTCTTATCTCCTGCAAATCTGATCTTCTTTCTTTCAAGTCAAACTATGTATTCTGGACATGTAGGTTATTTGGTAGAGTGCTAACCCAGTGTGCATGGAACTCTATGTTTAATCCTCAGCACTGCATAAGTCTGACATATTAGTATTTGCCTCAGTGTTTGTACTTGGGATGTGAAAGCAGGAGGGTCAGAGTTTGAAGGCTGTTATTGGCTACATAGCAAGTTCAAGGCTAGTCTGAGATACATAGCAGTTACTCTGACACTAAAAAGAAAAGTAAAAATAAAAATAAAAAGCAAGCACGAATTCAAAAAAAAAAAAGAAAAAAAGAAAAGCATAACATAGCAAGTATCCAACTAAGAAACAAATGAGAAAGACCCTCATAAGTGGCTAAAGTGTATCATGGTGCCTCATTCAGGTTGGCCTCAGCAAATTACAAGACTCTTCCAAGGTTAATACACGAAGAAAGCCTTAACATTTTACAAAAGTCACTTAACAAAAGTGGGGATCAAAAATTCTTGAATACTCAGATGTATTAGTACATAAAAGCTGATCAAGTCTAGCATAGACTACAGTGAAAGTTTCAGATTATCTGAGCTGCAGTAATATTAGAAAAGAAAAAAGTGAAAAAAGCATGAATATGATACACAGGCCTCTGTATCAAAATGGCCTTACATTCTTTGATATGTACAGAGAAAGTGTTAGCATCAGCCCTCCTCTAAGGTATTCTGAACTTGCCTATAAAGGAGCAATGACTGTTTGTGTACATCATTACAACATCAAGAAACTTACTGTACTGAGTTTTCAGTTGCTTGAATTTTGTTATACTCTGCTGCTGCTTCTGTGGGCAGACCTACCAACAGGCACCCTTGGGCTTTGTCTCTTCTGGATGTTACACCCTGTAATAAAGTAGACTCATTACTACTCTAATGTAGCAGTTAATTGAATTTCTGTACTAGTTGACTTTGACCAAGGTCATTTGAAATCAGATTCTGTTTTGACAGCACTCTCTTAGCATCAAGAAGCACCAACCTATTAATAGCTATATTTTGCTTGATTGTATTGAGTTTTCTCTCTTTACATTTTAATAGGAAGAAACACATTTCAAACCTTGCAGTTATGAATAGAATACCTTTCCTAGTAAATGACTTATTGATGTTGAAGTAATTAACCTTTCATTAAAACTTGATATAAAATTCCTTCTTCCATATATCTGTGTTTATTACTCATTCCTCAAAGGAAAATATATCAAATAGGACAGCGAAGTTTTTTTTTTCCCAAAACCACTTTTACAACAGAGAGACTCATAAAATCTTGACTCATTTCATTTCCCCTAAAGTCTATTGACCTGAGGATATGAGGAAGTAGCTTATGAACTAAACTAGGCATCCCCATCATCTCTGGTAGGTGACACAAAATAAGATGCGCTTCAAAATGCTCTTGCAACACCAAATCCAAATTAATTCAAGGTTTTGTTAAAATGTTTTCCATTTTATAAATCCAATGCCTAGCAATTTCATGGTGAACATAAAGGTACAATTATAATTTCTGAAACTAAGATATTAGTATCTGTATCCCTCTATCTATATAGGAACATTTAAGCATTGTTAAAATTCTCTCTCTCTCTTTCTCTCTCTGTCTCTGTCTCTCTCTCTCTCTCTGTCTCTCTCTGTCTCTCTCTGTCTCTCTCTCTCTCTCTCTCTCTCTCTCTCTCTCTCTCTCTCTCTCTCTCTCCGTGCGTGTGTGTGTCTGTGTATGTATTTATTCATGATATAGCCTGTGTGGCAGATGAAAGGACAACATGGAACTTCTCTTCTTGCATCATGTGTGTATGAGGTAAAATCACATCTTCTGCCATAGCAGCATGTGCCTTTACCTATAGAGCCACATTGCTAGCCCACCAGAGAATCTTTTCAAAGAATATCTCTAGTTTATTACCTTAAACCTAAAAGATTTATGATCACAGCATAGCCACCTCATAGAGTGACACCATCACATTGCACCCTTTCTTCTGTTTGACTTCTCTTTGATTTGATAAAATTGTACCATGTAATAAAAAAAAACCCACCAAATTCATGAGGTAAAAACTCATTGAATTACTGCAGCCTCTTTCAAGACACAGCTTAGCAATACCTGACAATATCTTCCAAAATTCTGTGAGACAAACACTGGACTGTTCAGAAAACCAGCAATAATAAAGCCACTAGTCATTCTGCCTTCCTGTCTCCACAGTATTCAAAGAAATAAATCTGTGTCTGGGAATATGGTGAATCTGAAAAAGGTGTGCCGCCCTAAAAAATCTGACCAAGCATCAATGTGAAAAGTACTCACAGGCAATCCTTTTCATTCTCCACGTGCTTCCTAAGAATAAATGTTACAAATGGTAGAATAGTCATGAAAATCCATGTAAATATATTATCTTTTGACTCAGTTTTCCTGATCATTAGAATTAAGGATAAACACTCCAGGAGCTATTGAGACAACATTCCATTAGTGTTATTTAAGGGACTGCCATAACATAAAAGGAGATTCCTTCTGATTTGCAAAGTGATGAATGAAGCTATTGGTACTTAAACCACATAATTTTGAAATAACGGAACAGTAAAGACATAGTGGAACAAAGCATTAGTAATGTTAGCTATAATTTCAAGATATGTCATACATTTAATAACAAAGAATATTATTGAGGATCTCAATTTTTATTGCAAACTGAATGCAAATAGAGACTATTTCATCCTCTATAAATGAGGATAAATGGCAAACTGGAAACATGCCAGGGAATTGAGAAACACTGTAGTACCATACCTGCCCTTGGTGAGTCTACAAATTAGTGTTAAATACAGAAATTACCAACTTATCATGATTATACCAAAAGTGGAAAGAATATGACTGAAGAGGGTGCCTAAAGAATATGCATAATGAGGTGAAGGGCAGACAGAGAAGGTGTAGTGTTCAGCTCTTGGTGTATATCCAGGACGCCTTTTTTCTTTAGTTGATAAATCTTCTCTGAATTCCGTGAATACACAATTGGCATACAAACTGAGGTGGGTTAGTCAAATCTTACTGAAAGTTTCAAAGAAACCTAGAGGCAATTGCAATCACACACTCTTCCTTCATTTAGAAAGAAATGTGAGCATATGAACTCCTGAAATCATACTGAACATCTTTGAAACATGAACAATGAAAACTGAACTAGAAGTGACTAAATGGATTCTGAAAAGTAAACAGCATCATGAATTGTCCTGGCACAAATGTCTGCTTTAAATTATAAACCAAAACTTTTGATTAATGCTTTCTATTATAAGTAAGTGCTCACGGTGGTTTTCTGATATTAACAAATGTTCTGCTTGATAAAAAAGTTGGTGAGTACAACGATTACAAGTGACTCTACAGTACAAAGGAAGACAGATGTTAGAAAGTGGGTTAGCACAAATTGATCTTGAAAATGAAAGATTCCACCCCCAGGTTGTTGAAGAAGATGTAGAGAACCACAGCCAAATTTTCGGCAGGGCACAGGGAGTCTTACAGAAGAGTTGGGGTTTAGAAGAACTTAGGGGGAACAGGAGCTCCACATGAAGACCGACAGAGCCAACAAATCTGGTCCCAGGGGGGCCTGCGAAGACTGATGCACCAACCAAGGACCATGCACAAAGAAGACCTAAGCCCCTCTGCTCAGATGTGCCATATAGTCACCTCAGTCTCCATTTGGGTTCCCTTAGGGTGCAAGGGCGGTCATGGACTCTGTTCTCTGCTCCTTGATTACTTCCCCCCTGTCAGGGTGATCTTCCCAGGCCACAGAGGAGGAGAATGAAGCCAGTGATGAGTGAAACTTGATAGGCTGAGGCCAGTTGGTAGGGAAGGAGGATTCCCTGTTTCTGAGGATTAAGGGAGGGAGATGGGGTTGGGGAGGAAAAGAGGGTGAGAACAGGAGGAGGCGAGAGAGGGGGCTACAATAGGGAAATAAAGTGAGTAAATTAGCATAATACATTTAAAAATACAAAGCTGGATGGGGTGGAATGGAGTATGTGCTGGGGAGAGACAGGTAGAGGAAGGAATGGAAGGGAATTTGATCTTATTAAGGAAAAATATGAAGTAAAACAAGACTTACAGCAACAGTTGGTTGCTTATCTTACAGCTTAGGTCTCTGGAATAACTCACGTTCAAATTGTACAAAATCCTCAATACAAAAACATTAAGATGACTGTTTGTGTAGTAATTGGGAATTTCAGTATAAATAATATTTCATAAATGCAAAGCAATTTCAGTTGACTATACCAGACAATCATTCTTTCTCCACTTCCCAAATCAATACATTTATGAATGATTGCAGTATTTCATATATTTCAACACCCCCTCATTGTTTCACAAATTTCTATGGAAGAAATTATAGCTCTTTAATAGCATAGTACAATAAGCACTGCTAAAGTAAACTTTGTTTAGTATTTACTACTGTGCATTGGTTGTACTATCTGCCATGGCCTTGGATCTGCTGAGGACCGACTTTGCCTTTCCTCCATCTGCTTAAGTTCAAGTTTATCATATCATCATCTATAATGGCATAGAAACGGGATAGCAGTGAAACTACTTGAATTTCATTTCCAGTACGGTATTAAATGTGATTACATTAAATTTCTTCTTAAGAACACCACTCATATAAATATATTCATTCTGTAAATGCCTATAAGGTAAGAAATGTTACTGTTCATGAGTGGTGGCTGAAGATGAAGTGGAATTCACCTTTACATGGTCACCAGTTAGCATCCTTCTGCTCTCTGTCCTGGACTGACTGGGAAAAGCATGCAGGGAATAATTACAAAACAAAATAACTATTTTCCTTCAATTTACCTAGAAATAGAATAAACCTTTAATTGGTTCACTTTCTTTTTCTAGTCTCAAATTTCTATAAGCTTATTGGACAAAAAGAATAATGTCATCCTGGTAAAGTTTTACAGAAGTATGTATATTAAAATTGACACGACCAGACAGGGTTACCTAGCAGAACTCTGTATCAGAATACAAAAAGCTAAGGGAGAGCTCAGTTGCAGAGAACTAGTCTAGCATGTCTAAATCCTTGGACCCTAGTCCAAGCAGTAAACCTGACCTCAAAACAGGGTGTTATGATCTGAATATTATTTGAGCATATTCTCAATATGCTCATGACTTCAAACATTCAGTCTTAGATTTGCTCTTCTGTTTGGAGAGTCTGTTAAACCCTCGGAACTGGTCTCCAGACAGCTGAAATACATCACTTTTGAGCATCTTGAGATTTCACCATTTCCTAGTTTCTCAGCTTCCTAATGCTCAGAGACATAATAAAGACTGGATGCAACCACTTGCTACAAATCCAGGATGGTCTCAACTGTCATGCCACTTCCAAATTTATAGAGTAATACCCTCTGATACCATAATGTTCTCCTTCCTTACTTCTGTCAAATATTTTGGTCTGGATTCAACTCTCACTCCCACCCTGAAAAGAAAACACAAAAGAAACAAAACTGATGGAAAAAAATAAGTAACATACTCTTTTTTCCATATAAAAATAAAGTTTAAAAGGTAAACTTATGAGGTCATCATGATAACTTGTTTTTAATTTTTTTCTGCAAGAGTGTAAAGAAACTCAGTGTAGGAACTTTGAAATAAATACAGAGAAACGAGTAAAAGCCAGAAGCTTAGGTTATTTATTCAGTATTAATAGCATATGCTTCTACCCATGTGATAATATTATAGGTTTTCTATGACACACATTAAATTATGACAAACATTACATTTTTTGTATGTTGAGACAATAATAATTCTGTACCATCAGTCATATTTCTATTAAAGATTAATGGAGAGAAAGTAAGATAGAAAAAGATGGCCTCTGGTTCTCAGTACTCTTATCCAGGTAGAGAATATTTCTGCACTTATGTGAGTGTGTGTCAGAGAGGATAAACCACAGGTCTCTGCTCCACAGCAGCTGCCCACCTCACATATAGGGGAAGGCTGCTGACTCCACAGGGGAGAATCTGCTATGAAAAACCTCCTGTCATGTTTCTAATGATGATTTTATTCCATATTTGCTAAATGAATATTAACTATGGCTATACTAGTTAAATTTAATCACCTTTTAAAATTTGTCAAACCACATTTGGAATGCTGATGAGTTTCAGTGGCTATAAGTTAGGCATTGGTGAGGCAGAGAAAACAACATATTTCCATGGTCAATTTAAAAACATAGATTTTAACATCATCAGTTAAAAGTGGGCAATACAGAGATTTTATAGCTGTAGATTATAAAAGCATGAATTAGAAAGTCTTTGGCATAGACTTTAATGCCAAAATAAAAATATATAGCTTGAAGAAATTATATATATACATATATATAACATGTATATACATGTTCACCATAAAAGGTTTTATATAGAAAAAGTAATAAAATAAATTTTCTTCATGTTATAGGTAAAACATACTTATATGGTAGGTATAATCTGTGGATTGTTTATCAGTTTTAAAAAGACAAAACCCCTAAAACATTATGGTAATGAATATATATTTGAAGTTCAAATACTAGTAGAGAATTTATACAGAAACATACACATTCTAGTCAGAAACTAATAAAGATGCTCTTCCTTGGGTTTTATTTCACAAATGGTTAATAATAAACACACTGTAAAAGTTTACATTTCCACAAGCAATGGAGGAGGGTTTCCCTTTCTCCATAACCTCTCCAGCATGTTTTGTCACTTGAGTTTTTGTTCTTAGCCATTCTGATGGGTGTAAGGTGAAATCTTATGTTCTTTTTGGTTTGCCTTTCCCTGATGAATAAGAATGTTGAGCATTTCTGTGTTTCTCTGCCATTCTATATTCCTCTATTGAGAATTCTCTGTTTAGATCTGTACCTCATTTTTAAATTGGATTACTTGATTGGTTGCTGTTTAACTTCTTTAGTTCATTATATATTCTGGATATTAGCCCTCTGTCAGATAAAGGATTGGCAAATATAATTTCCCAGTCTGTAGGCTGCCATTTTGTTCTGATGACAGTATCTTTTGCTTTACAGAACCTTTTCAGTTTCTTGGGGTCCCAATTATTGTGCTGTGCTGTGGGTGTTCTGTTCAGGAAGTTGCCTCCTGTGCCAATGACTTCAAGGCTTGTAAAACCATTTTGAAAATCAATCTGGCACTTTCTCAGACAATTAGGATTAGTACCTCAAGATCCACTCCTAGGTATATATCCAAAAGATGCTCAAGTATACAACAAGGACATTGGCTCAACCATATTTGTAATAGCCAGAATCTGTAATCAGCCCTCAATTAAGGAATAGATACAGAAATTGTGGTACATTTATACAATGGAATACTACTCAGCAATTAAAAAAGAGAAAATCATGAAATTTGCAGGCAAATGGTGGGAACTAGAAATGTTCATCCTGAGTGAGGTAGCCCAGAAGCAGAAAGACACACACAGTATATATCACTTATAAGTGGATATTAGACCTATAATTTATGATAATCATACCAAAATCTGCACACCTAAAGAAGCTAAGCAAGAAGGAGTTTCCTGGGTAAGATGATCAATCTTTACTCAGAAAGGCAAGTGGGATAGACATAGTAAGAGGGTGAAAACAAGGAACAAGACAGGAGCCTATCACAGAGGACCTCTGAAAAGATTACCCAGCAGGTTATTAAAGCAGATGTTGAGGCTCATAATCAAACTTTGGGCAGAGTGCAGGGAATCTTATGAAAAAAGGGGGAGATAGAAAGACCTGGAGAGGGCTGGAGCTCCACAAGGAGAGCAACAGAACCAAAAATCAGGGCTCAGATTCTTTTCTGTGACTGATACTCAAACTAAGGACCATGCATGCACATAACCTAGAACCCCCGCACAGGTGTAGCCTATGGCAGCTCAGTGTCCAAATGGGCTCTGGGGTAAAGGGAACAGGGGCTGTCTTTGATATGAACTCAGTGGCTGGCTCTTTGATCACCTCCCCTTGATGGGAGAGCACCCTTATAAGGCCACAGAGAAAGACAATGCAGCCAGTCCTGATGAGACCTGATAGGCTAGGGTCAGATGGAAGGGGAGGAGGACCTCGCCCATCAGTTACTGGGGAAGGGGCATGGCAGAACAAGAGGGGAGGGAAAGTAGAATAAGGAGGGGTCAAGGGATAGGGCTAAAGCTGGGATAGAAAGTTTTAATATAAAAAATATAGAAAGTGAATAAATTGTAATAAATAACAAAAATTTTAAAAGACTCTTAAAAATAAAATAAATAAAAAATAAACACACTGGTTCTCTCTGACAATTGCTTTGTGCCTTTCTTCAATGAGTATAAGAAAATACTTTGATTTTTTATAATCCTATCACTTTGCGGAGAAAAGATTGGTGTTCTCAGTACAAACTACTTTATACTACATTACAGACACATTCAAATGTCAGAGGCAAAATCTTCCCTAACTCTTCCATAGAGAAATTTATGAGTTTAGAATTACGAGGTATGTCTCAGGAAGGATGAAGCCTTCTTTGGGGAAGGAAAATAGAACAACAATGGATTGATCCTGTGATAGGGATAGATATTAAGTGGATAAATTTTATCCTTTGGGAAACATTATCAAAGTGAGGAGGAGAAGATAGAAAATATTTGTTTGAAAAAAATGGATTTTTTTTTCCCTCAACACTAAGGTTTGTAGGTTTCACAGTGATTGATGTCCAATTAAAACCATGGAGACAGTTCTTAGTAAGCAGGGGCATAGCTGTGAGGAAAAGGAGGAAAGACTGAAATAAGAATCACAAGGTATGCACAACAAGAGAAGCCCAATGTCAGAAAATTTCCATCTCCACAAATTATCTCCTTCAGAAGTGGGTGAAAATAAATGGGAAATTAAACATATTTTACTTCCAAATGAAAATAATGTTCAGGAACAAACTCCTCGGCTGTCAGTGAAATAGCACAGCTCCTTGATGTCTGAAAATTCCAGAGGCGAAGTAAGGCAAGTTCTTAAGAACAGCCATAGGCAAAACAATCGTATTCCTGGCCAAAGGCTGTCAGGTGGTAAAGTGCTTTGTATTTGAAGTTAGCCAAAGGCACAAGAGAACACAAAGTGATAAAGCTTTTTCTTGAAGACAAGGTTATAAGTTAAAACAAAAAAATTCAAAGCAAGCATTTCTTTAGCAAAGGGGTAAAACTGTCTGGGGTCCCTGTAGATGAAGAAGCCCAGAGACAAGGGGGATTGAAAGTGCAAATAATTATATGAACCCTGTTCAGGATCGCTCTGCTGGAAGATTGGGTGTATGTTTCAGTGAAAGGTAGAGTCTATGAGCAGCGTGCATAACTTCCATTTAGATGTACAGTAGAGCTACAACAGGAGAATTAATGCAAGTGTCTGTGTTTCACACAGTTGAGGTAGTGGAGAGTGCAGGAAATAACCAATTTATATGCACTCATTCCATCCTTTCCTCCCTTCCATCCCACCCTCATTCTTGTCCCTTCCCTCCCACTATCTTCCACTGTTTCTTTCTCTCCCATAGGCCATTTTTCTCCTTTTGACTTTCGTATTTTCCTTCTTGCTCTTTATCTTTTTTTTTCATTAAAAACAGGAGTCTCAAAGAACAATCATCACTATATATCAAACATTATAATTCCTTTATTATTTTCTGATAATTTAAAGGTATTAAAAGTGTAAACCATATACAGAAAATGATACAGCAAAACCTATTGACATAAAATTCAGGTACATATTTCTTTAATCTGAAAAAAATTGCTATCTCTATCTCAGAATTTTTGACAGGGTCTATTTATCACCTTCTTAATAAAAGTGACATAATTCTAAAGCCTAAGTAATTGCTACCTTTAATGGAGGAACATCAATTAGACTCACTGAGTACCTACTGTTGTTAGTTTTCTTATTATCTACACACATTTCTTCTTTTAATCTCTGTCTTAGTTAGGGTGCTATTGCTGTAATGAAACACCATAGGCAAAGCAATTTTAGGGTAAAGGGTTTATTTCAGCTTACACTTCCAAGTAACAGTTCATTATCACTGAGGGAGTCCTGGAAGGAACATACACAGGTAGAAACAGATGCGGGGGACATGGAGGAGGAGTGCTGCTTACTCCAGTTTTAAAGGCTTAAATTATCACAAACAGCTATGTTTTTCTCTCTGTCTTTTGCCATTAAAATTAAGAGGAATAGTCTCAGCATCCACTTTAATACCATGCTGGATAGAGTCTTTAAGAGGCCCTCTGTGGTAGGCTCCTGTCCTGTTCCCTGTTTTCTCCCTCTTTTGATGTCCATCCCATTTGCCTTTCTGAATGAAGATTGAGCTTCTTACCCAGGGTCCTCCTTCGTGCTTAGCTTCTTTAGGTTTACAGATTTTAGTATGATTAACTTATATTATGTCTGATTTCCACTTATAAGTGAGTATGTACCATGTGTGTCTTTCTGCTTCTGGGATAGCTCACTCAGCAAGATCTTTTCTAGTTCCCACCATTTGCCTGCTAATTTCATGATTTCCTTGTTTTTAATTGCTGAGAAGTATTCCATTGTGTAAATGTAGAACAATTTCTGTATCCACTCCTCAATTAATGGACATCTGAGTTGTTTCCAGATTCTGGCTATTCTGAAGAAAGCTGCTACAAACATAGTTGAACAAATGTCCTTGTTGTTTATTTGCTCATCCTTTGGATAAATGCCTTGGAGTGGTATTGCTGGGTCTTGAGGTAGCAGTATTCCTAATTTTCTGAGAAATAGCCAAACTTTGGGCAGAGTGCAGGGAATCTTATGAAAAGGGGGTGAGATAGAAAGACCTGGAGGGGACAAGAGCTCCACAAGGAAAAACAACAGAACCAAAAATTCTGGGCCTAGGGGTCTTTTCTGAGACTGATACTCCAACAAAGGACCATTCATGGAGATAACCTGGACCCCCTGCACAGAGGAAGGCCATGGCAGCTCAGTCTCCAAATGGGATCCCTAATAAGGAGAGCAGGGGCTGTCTCTGACATGAACTCATGTGCTGGCTCTTTGATCACCTACCCCGGAGGGGGAAGCAGCCTGACTAGGCCACAGAGAAGGACTATGAAAGACAGCCCTGCTGAGACCTGAGATACTACGGTCAGTTGGAAGGGGAGGAGGTCCTCCACTCTCAGTGGACTGGGGAACAGGCATGGGAGATGAGGGTGGAAGGACAGGATTGGGAGGAGACAAGGGTGTAGCTACAGCTAGAATACAACTCGAATAAACTGTAATACATAAAAAATTATATTAAAAATTGAGAGGAAGAATAAGTCAGGGTAAGGGGTTCACTCCTGTAATCTCACCACTTTGAATACTGGGCAAGTCTGGGGCAGTAAGGAGTTTGGGGAGATGATGCCTCAAAATAATAAATAAACAACCAATTTAATTAACTAATAATAGGGATACTTCTTTTCATGGTGTCCATATGGAGAAAAGACCATGGGTTCAAAGAATTTTTGAAATAACTTCAAGAACTGCACAAACTCAAACAGCTTGGAAACCTTTTAAGCCCGTGTGAAGCATCACCACATTTATCTTTGGTGGACACAGGCTTAGTGAAGAACAAAGGGCAGTGAGAACACCCATCCTTCATTACACTCCATCTGGACTCTTCAGCTGGATCTGAGCCTCTGTTGTCATTTTGATGGCTGATATGAAAACCTGTGGAGTTTCTTCAGAATCCCCAGGAAGCCATCAAATATATGGAATTATACCTGCACCACACTTCAGTAAATTTTATCCCAGTTGCTCATGCACAATGAAACACCGATCAGCCTTTTTCCTTTTGATTGAATTATTTCTCTTTTCTACTTGCTATATTTTCTGTATGTTTGCAGTATAAATTTGTTAATAAAACGATACCATTAGCATCTTTGCAATCTCTGCCTTTGCAAGCTCAAGTGGGAAATAGCAGAGAGGCCAGTAAGTGAGAATCCCACTTGTGAAGAGAATGCCACAGCCTAGTAGCAGCTGAAGCTACTTGTGTCATTCCTGGAAAGCTTATTTCTTCTGAATCTTCATGTCATGGCCAAACAAGGAAAAACATATTTAAATCCCCCTCATCCCTACAACCTGAGGGGATGCTGCTATTAGCATTAGGGACACTCATAAAAGAGCTACAGTTTCCTACTGTTCTATTCAGAAGTCTGAGGAGTTTCCACAGTGATTTAAGATCCTTGATTCAAACTGAACTATGATTCATTCATGGCTTCAGTGTTGATAAATTTTTTTAAGCCAGTTAGTTTATCAAGTAGAATTGTAGATTTTATTTGTTTATTTTTAAATTAATTTTCTTATTTTTTTCTCAATTTACTTCACATCCCAAGGTTATCACCATCCTCTGCTCCTCCCAGTCTTCCCTTCTCCCCTTCTCCTTTCCCTTTATTCTGAGAAAAGGGGAGCCCCCTCCTCCTCACCAACCTTCCCCAGCACATCAAGTCACATCAGAACTGAGCATAACCTCATCCACTGAGGCTAGGCAAAATATCCCTGCCAGGGATGAAGTGATCCCAGAGCAGGCAATAGAGTGAAACAGCCCCACCCTCTCCACTCTCCAGGTAACCAATGTGAATTCCAAGCCACCCATCAGCTACATGTGTGCAAGGGGCCTAAGTCCAGATAATACGTGTTCCTTCATTGATGTCTCAGTGTCTGGAAGCCCCCAATGGGAATGGATTAGTCCTCTCTATTGGTCTTCTTGGAGGTTCTTGTTCCCTCAAAGTCCTTCCATTTTTTTCTCCCAAAGGTTCCCACAGGACCACTGGAGCTCTGCCCCATGCTTGGTTGCAAGTCCCAGCATCTGTCTCAATCCTCTGCTGTCTGAAGCTTCTCAGATGAAAGTCAAATTACAGTCCTGTCTGAAAGAATAACAGAATATCAATATTAGTGTCAGGGGCTGGCTCTCTGCCATGGGGTATGTCTTGGGTTGAGCCAATTATTGGCTGGATATTCCCTTAGTTTTTGTTCCCTCATTATTCCTGAATTTCGTGTAGACAGGGTAATTTTTGGACCACTGGTTTTGTTCCCCTTCTTCTGATAGTCCTGCCTGGCTAGGAGGTGGTCACTTCAGTTTTAATGTCACCCACTTTGGAGTCTCAGATGGAGCCACATCTCTGTCCTCCCAGGAGCCTACCCTGTCTCAGGCCTCCAGCTTGACAATGAGATATCTCTCCTCAGTTTCCTTTCTTGTTCCCAGCCTTCTCACCTTTCACCCCTATTTTTCCCCAATCTGATCCTCTCCCTTGTTTTTCTCCCCCTAAGATCAAAAACTTAGGTGACAACATATCCTGGAAAGGATTCAGAGAAAGGGGAACACTCCCCCATTGCTGGTGAGAATGCAAACTTGTACAACCTCCTTGGAAATCAATCTGGTGCTTTCTCAGAAAACTGAGAATAGTTCTACCCCAAGAACCAGCTATGCCACTCCTGGGCACATTCCCAACAGATGCTTTACCATACAACAAGGGCATTTAGTCAACGATGTTCATAGCAGCCTTATTCATAATAGCCAGAAACTGGAAACAACATTTTTGTTTGGGACAAAAGCATCACAGACCATCAAGTTGTTAAAAAAGAATATAGTAATTAATTTCATTAAGATTGGCATTGACTATGTTCATAACAACTTTAGTCATAATAACCAGAAACTGGAAACACTCTAGACATCTCTCAATTGAAGAATGGATAAAGAAAATGAATAAAGAAATGAATAAAGAAAATGTGGTGCATTCACACCATGGAATACTACTCAGCTATTAAAAACGAAAATATCATGCAATTTGCAGGCAAATTACTGGAACAAGAAAAGTTACCTCTTGAGTGAGGTAACTGAGACCCAGAAAGACACACATGGCATCCACTCACTTTTAAGTGGATGTTAGCCACAAAGTACAGGATAACCATGTTACAATCCACAGACCTAAAGAAGCCAAAGACGGCCCAGAGGAAGATGTTGAATCTCACTCAGAGCAGGAAATAAAATAGCCATCTGAAGTAGATGGAGGAAAAGAACTGGGTGGGAGAGGGGCTAGGGAAAATAACACAGGGGTGGGAATAAAGTGTGCAGAGAGAGGGAGGGAGGACTGGGGGAAAACACATACATCAGTGGGGGAGTCTATGGGAGTGACCTTAGCTGAAACTTCTAGCAGTGGGAGTTATGAAGCCTAAAGCAGGCACTTTCTGCAACCAGTGAGACTTCCAGTAGAGGACAGGGACACCAACCCACTTATAAAACTTTCTGCAGAACATTTGTCTTGCCTACAGGAAGTGTAGGGCTAAAGATGGAGCAGAGATTTGAGGGAATGGCAAACTACAGACTGTCCCAACTTGAGACCCAGCCCATGGGAGGAGCCAATGCCTGCTACTAGTAATGATACTCTGTTATGATTGCAGACAGGAGCCCAGCATAACTATCTTATGAGAGGCTTCATCCAGCCGCTGATGGAAACTATGCAAAGAACTACAGCTAAACAATAGGCTAAGCTCAGGGTGATCTGTGCAAGAGTGGGTGGGAGAATAGAAGAAGTCAAAGGGGCAAGGACACAACTAGAAAAACTACAGAATAAACTAACCTGGATCTGTAAGGCCTCACAAGCAAAGAGCATGCATAGACTGAACTTAGACCCCCACACATGTGAAGCAGTTGTGCAGTGTGGCCAACCTGTGGGTACCCTAACAATGGAAGTAGGGTCTGTCTCTGACTCTGTGGTTGCCACTGGACCCCGTTTCCCTAGCTGGGTTGTCTTATCAGGCCCCATGGGAGAGGATGTGCTTAATATGCTGAGACTTGAAGTGTAAGGGTGTGTTGACACCTCTTAGGGCCCCTCCTTCTCTGAGAAAAAAGATAGGGAACATGGGGAGAGGGGAAAATAAGGATGGAAATACGAGGAGAGGGAAGTGGAAGCTGAGATCAGGCTGTAAAGAGATTAGATAAATAAATAAATGAAAAGAAAGAATGCTGTAATTTGATGAAGATTAATTAGCATTCCTCCTTGTTGTGCTTTTAAAAATATTTCTGAGAGAAAAAGTACTAAAGGACATAAAACATACAACAAAGACTGAAATATAAATGTCAAGACTCGGGAATTTAACCTAAACTACAAGTTTTAGAAAAAGCCTGGCCCTTACAAAAATTACAAACTATTCACAAGATTATACATGAAATAACCATTCTCAGGGACATGAACTTTTCAGCTATCTAAACTGCCTACAGGTAGTGCAGAGACCTCCAGATATACATTTTCTTGAATTGTCAATCATACTGGCATGAGTTTTTCAAGGATACAGGTGTCTATACTGTCATACATAATCCTGAAAAGCTCAATAGTCCAAGCTAAATTGAGATGGAATCCTTTTTTGGTCTGTTGCTATGTCTCTCTCTAGGGTAGACATTCATTCACATCTTCCTACAAAGAGTCCGACAACACCAAACCAGAGAGGCAATATGACTAAAAATCTAAAATAATGAAGTGGTCTTTTAATGTTAAACTAATTAGAACACATCAGCTGATTTTAGAATATGACTATTAATTTTAAATGAATGACAGTAAATTATAGTAGTAGTTAATATTTACAATATTTAATTTTTTTTCAGAATTGCAACTATTTACATATTTCACATTTCATTTTGTAGGCTAACCTTTATTAGAATAATGACCACATACAATTTACACACCATTACATCTATGAAATTTTTAGAGACAATATTAACAAACATTGCTAATAAAATTTAAGAACCTAAGCAAAAATGTACACAAAAATTAAAAAGGAAAAGAGTATACTTGTTTTATTTTTTTATTTACTTAGTATGTGTGTATGTGGGTGTTTGAAGATACGTTCCTCATAAAAACAAGTTGTAAGTTACAGGACAATACTAGAGTTGGTTCTCTACTGCCACTTTGTAGAGCACAGGGACAGATTTCAGATTGTCTTGTTTGTGTACAATTGCCTATGCACACTGAGTGATCTCAGTGGCCATTCTTCCTATCTCCAAAACACCTTGAACACCTGTACACATATGTGGATACTTATGTACAAATATATCCATATATATTTGGATGGTAAAGGTCTAAACCATGGAAATTCTAACTAAGATTTTTTTCTATGTGCCTGGCATTGTATTAACTTTATAAAACATTTAAATTTTCATAGATATTTTAGCAAATAGACTCAGAGATTAAATTCTTTCAGGATTCAATAATTCTAGTGGTAAGAAGAAAAGTGAGAGAAAAAGAGACAAAGGAGGAAGAAGAGGGAGAGAGAGAACAAGCAGAAAGTAAACAACCTGAAGGAGTTTATAAATGTATGAAATACTGTGTACTAAATACAAACCAGGGTCACACCCAGTGACTGTTAAAATAGGCCATTTAATTTTTAAGCTCCAGAACTTGGCAGGAGCATTTCTCCTCAGCTGCTCTATAATGAAATAGAATAAAGGCATACAGAATTTTAATTTATTCACTGTCATCACCTGTTTGTTTTCATACTGATGACATTCATGCAACTGCTGCTTCTTTAATTTGTGTGTTATTTTATTGAACTTTTACATGATGTGAATTATTCTTATTTGTAGAAGAGATCATCAAACTTTGTTAATTAAGTAATTTTACACATATTTATTGCTTAAATATTTTAATACATTTTCATTATGTCAAAGCCAAATCATTCTTATTCAGTAAAAGAGATGAACATATATATTAAATTAGTGTAACTTTTTGTTTTAGTCAGTTTAGAATGTATTGGTAACTGTTCACTTTGTTCTTAGAATGAAGTTATAATATCATGTCTCATAAAAAATAAATTAAAGAATACTAAGAGCCCTGTGGATGTCTTATCTTTCACAAATATCTGTCCCTTAATAAAAGGTTATTTATTCATGTCATAGTCAAGTACAATGAAGGAAGACTAGGTACACCTTAATATGAATTGCTTTTCAAATTTTAAAACACCAATTTAACTTCAAGGGAATGTCTTCATGGCATTCAAATGTTTCCCTTCTAGTTTCAATCATTGAGCACAGGAGACTGTCTCCACAATGTGCCTTTGTGCAGAAAAGTGCTAGGTATAGCCTATCAAGAAAGCAAACAAGAGTTTGCCATTTTAAAGTTTTCCCCACTGCCAGACAGATCACCAACACTTCTTAGAGCCTGCACAGTATTCCCCCAACAGCAGCCCCTGCCCCACCCCCCTCATCACCATATCCTTCCCAGAAAGCCACCAGAGCCCCATATTCTACAAGAGAGCAAGCTGGTGAGCTGATTGTTAGAGGCAATGGTGGCATCCAGAACCTAGAGGTCAAACAGGCCTACAGGACTCCAGAGGTTGTACCACACTGGATCTGAGGACTCTCTGAGCACCAGGTCTACAGGCCTCTTAGGCTAGAAGATCAGAAAGAAAACAGACAGCACCAAAGACTAACTCTATAATTACCCAAACCCAGATACCTAGAGGTCACCTACAAACATAAACAACAGCCCTGAAAGTATGTCACCAGCAGGGCCCTGCTATCCTGCTGCAACAAGTCCTGAATAGTCCAACTCAGTTGAAACAGAAGAAAAGACCTCAAAAGCATTCTGAAGATGATAGAAGCCCTTAAAGAGGAAATGAATAATAATTTATAGCAATTCAGAAAAAAATCAAACTATTGGAGGAAATGAATAAATCCCTCAAAGCAAGCTAGAAAAACACAAACATTTGGTGGAAATTAATAAATCCCTTAAATAAAGCAAAGAGTTCCATCAAAAACTGTATATTTGAAATTAATAATAAATTTGAAGTAATAGCTCATTTTAGTATTAAAAATAAATGTGGTCTAGAAAATTTCTCAACATATCTAGCCAACTTTAAGTGAAATAAGAATTAAAATTTCTATAAAGCTTTTATATATCCAGTGTTATCTCTAGCTCAATCTCTTTCTGTCTTATTTATTTTTCAGTAAATATTTTACTAACATAAAACCATATGTGTTTATATAATAACATGTGATGACTTGGTCAATTTATGGAGTATGTGATTATTACACCAGTAGTTAGTAGTCTATCCCCCAAGATTCACCACTTGAAAAATGTTATGAAACTTTGAATTCTGTTCTTTCAATTTCTCATAAAATGTAAAACTGTTTTGACTACTAATTACATTCCTACTCTGTTGCAGAACACCAGAACATATTTAACAGCATTTTGATTAAATATCCCAAGATTTATCCCTTATAAACTCACGTATCCTCCCAGCCCTTAGCCCTTTTAACTTTCCATGGTCACTGTTCAGCTTCCTAATTTTATGAAATCAGATTCTTGCTTCTACATTCAAATTAAATCAGTAGGAACTCGCCCTTCTGTTTTCCTATTATTTCTTTTTTTTAGTTCCCAAAGTTAGTATTTTGATAATAGACATATGTTATCCCAGAAAAAATGGTGTATGAAAATGATAACTGGTTAACTGGTTAACCAGTAACCATGTATAAGCTTATTACACAGATGAATTTAGGTGGAAAATGGTACCATCTAACTTTACACATGCATATATCCTTTAAGGCATTTCA
>CM053766.1:8703594-8716320 GCA_028658305.1 Pachyuromys duprasi | reverse complement strand
CCCCAGATCTATCTCACCCTCTGCCAGAGGCTTGATCTTGAGTCTTAATATCTGCTCTGATACATCGCTACATTGACCTCCCCAGAGGACCTCTTTGGCATGCTCCTGTCCTGTTGCTTGTTTTCTTCTCCACTCAATGTCCATCCCATTTGTTCATTCAAACAAGCATTGATCATACCAACCTGGGTCCTCCTTCCTGTATATCCTCTCTAGGTGTGTAGATTTCCGCTTGACCTTCCTATCCTATAGGTCTATATAAGTGAGTATATACCATATGTTTCTTTCTGCTTTTGGGATACCTCACTTAGGATGGCCCTTGTTCTGTCAAAATTTGATGGACTAGTACAAGGGATTATCATTTGATAAATGAGAGGGAATAGTTATAATTACAGAAGCAGGATGTGAAGGATGAGAGCCTCTTTGATAGTAAGATCATTTAAATGTGTAATGACTGATGAACGGTAACAATTAACGAATGAACAGGAACACATTGACAAATGTGGAAGGGGTATCTAACAAAAGAATCATGTACACAACTGTGATTACAGAAAACATTATGCTGACTAGTAATGACAGCAATTCATAAATGGCCTAGTGTTAGGGGGTCATATTTAATGAACTTTATTGTGGTTCCTATGAATATTATTTACATAAAAATGGAATACAAAAAAACTAACAGTGAAATTATAGTGATTTGATAAAAAGCTGTATTCATTTAGGCATTTCAATAAGTGAACATATGTTGTTAAGTGAATATAATTTGATAGATTTCCTAAAGATGAATGGAAGGTAAATGATCTGAAAAAAAATAAAGAAAGAGGAGCTACAATGCCTGTTTCTAGGCTCAGAAGCAAAAATGCTATGGCAGGAATATTACCTCATTATTCTGCTATCTATGTAACAGTCATACCTGTCAGACCTATGAATGAAATAGAAAAGTTAGCCAAAACTGCTGTTACAATGACTATTTGCCATAGAGAACTGGAATGTTGTGATTAATAGGGCACAAAGAAAGCTTCTAGAGTTCTGTCAATATTCAGTTTTTCATTTACGTAAGGCTTTAAAAAGGTATTTTATTCTTTACCAGTGATGATACCGAATAGGCTTTTCAAGATTCTTGTACTTGTGTGAAATTTCCCTAATACTGAATATGAATAACTGTGCTAAAGTAAGGAAACAATGATGTTGTTCAAATTGCAAAGATGCATGTAGAAGAATAAATATAGGTCCATAACTATTACCCTGGACAAAATTGATCAAGCACAAGAAACAAAAGATCAGAATCCCAGAATCTGATAGAAGGCAAAGTATGGGACAGCCTTAAACTTATTGGCAGAAGAATGGACAATACATCAGTAAGGGAAAGCCTATAATACTAATAACTGTTAATGAAATATCATAAATCTTAAAAGGCTCTGAATAGCAAAGGGAAACATCAATTCAGGAGTAACAGACTCCTGGATAGGGAAAATTTTTTTCAAAATTATGCATCTCATTGTTACTTTCCAGAATACACAAAGAATAAAAAACAAAAATCAACAAAAATAAAAGAAATAAACCAACAAAAGAAATAAATCAATTTAAAAATGCATTATAGAGGTAAACAAAACAGAGTGTTTAAAGATGAAAAAATGGCTAAAAACACTTTATAAAGTGTTCAATAGCCCTAGCAATTGTGGAAATGCAAATTAAAACTACTTTGAGATTACATTTTACTCTAAGTGAATGGCCAACATCGCTAAAACAAACTACAACACATGCGCGCATACAAGTGGGTAAAGAGTATTCATACTCATTGCTAGTGGCATAGAGTTGGTACAATCACTATATAAATCAATGTGGAGGTTCTTCAAATAGTTATAACACTATTTATAATGCAAACTCCACCTATATTACTCCTGGACATTGTGGTAGTTTGAATAAGAACAGGCTCCAGGGGCTCATATATTTGAATGCTTAGTCACTAGAGAGTGGAAATGTTTGAAATGATTAGGAGGTGTGGCCTTGTTGGAGGAAATATGTTAATGAAGGTTGGCTTTGAAGTTACAACCCCCATGCCAATCTAAGTTTCTCTCTCTCAGCCTGCTTATCAAGATCTACCTCACAGTTATAGCTCTGGAACTTTGAAAACTACCATGGTCCCCTTTCCTCAAAGCTCTCAGATGTAAAAGAGGGAAGAGAAATATTGAAGTTGGTCAATGTGTTGATGCATAAAGATGATACAGCCTTCTGCATTCTTCATTAATCATTCTACAGCCTCTTTTTAATCAAGCATTTGTTTTAAATCTTATCTTTGATACACCTGGATTTTAAGACAAGAATTATATAAACATCCCAATTTAGAAGTATCTTTGAAGACCTGTTTTCTTGGTTGGCTCCTGCCACATTTTGTTATCTAAAGTATCTCCAATCCTTAGCTATTAACTTTAAGCTTACAGATTTCTGCAGATTTTAGGCATATCCAATAACTTATAACTCAATAATCTATAACCAACATATATGCAACATAGTAAACTCATACATTTAAGACCAATCAGAAACAAACATTAAGTGGCAGTGCCGGGCTCCTAACCAGGGGTGCAGTACACTAAGGGCAGCTGCAGTTTATCATTTTTGTTATCCCAATTCAGCTGCTTTTTTTCTGAAAATCCTCAAAATGAGTTAAAACAAGGTCAAGGGGTAAATGACCAGTAGATGAGTTTGGTCTGTTCCTCTAAATATGAAACATAGAGAAACAACCATGCAGCTATGAGAATCTCCTTTTAATATGTCAAATAGGGCTTAAGTTCAGCAATATTGATCTCTAAGAATGGGTAAAACCAATTTATATCTCCTAAGAATTTTTGAAAATCATTAATGTTGCGAGCTTTTCTAGTCTTAATTTTAAAAGCTGGTGGGTCATTGTGTCCTTAAAATATGATCGAAATAGTCAAATGGAAGTTGTACCTGTATTTTTTTTTCTGAAGCCACCTTAAGCCCACAGGCAGAAAATTGAGAAAAAAGTTGTAATACGTCTTGTAGGTAGACTCTGTCCTTGTGGGAAATGAAGATACCATCTATATAATGACCCCAACAAACCTGTGCGTGTTTCTTGCTAATTTTTTGCAAAGTCATAGTTATAAATTTTTGACAAATAGTAGGTCTATTTATCATAACTTAAGGGAGTACTTTTCTTTGAGATCTATGAGATTTGTCTTAAATTTCTAGAGGGAAGAATAAAGGCATTTGTTTTTTACAGTCTTGAGGACTCAAATGAATGGTACGGAAACAATTCTGTAAAACTATGACTATGATATTACCATCGCTAATAATAGCAAAGGAGAGGGCAACCAGGCTGAACATCTCCCATGAGTTCTCCTTATTTGCCTGTTAGGATTTGACATTCTTGACCACATTAGCAGTCCATTGAACCACATTCCAATAGCAAACACTATGTCTTTCATGGTTTCCTTATTTTTTTTCTCAAGTCTTTTATGAACCTTCACTTTCCTGATTTACTTTACTTTTAAATTTAAGAGTATTCTAGGAGCTACTAGAGGGTTCTATATGTCTTATTTGCTCATTTACCAAATCTGTGGCTGCTTGTATCTCTTTTGTAGTCAGGGACCATTGTTTCACCCATATAGGAGTCTCAGATTTCCAAGTAATGGGTCATCAGCCCCTAAGAAAAACTTTTTTATCAAACCTCAACTCCTATCTATATCATAGGGGTTCTCCATCTATGAGTGAAACTTTTTTGCTAAAGTAATTGTATATGGAGAAGTAGGACCATAATCTTCAGTGGCATTTTTAAGTTCCTTGGGGAGTTTATAAGGAGGGCCTCACAAGTGGTCTCCTTATTTACCTATGTTAGGATTCGGGCATTCTTGCTACATTAGCAGCCTGTCTAACCCATCACAGTAAGAAAAACTAATCAAGCATAGTTTCCAGTCCATGCTCTTGATACCAAATTTGAATATCCTTTCTGAGTTTCCTGGATTTCTTAATTCAAAGTTTCCTGATCTGGGAACCAAAAACTGCATTCCTGCATGAATTGTAAATATGCAATCAATTGAGAAGTGCTAACTTTAATTCCCCTTTTCTTTAAACAATGTTGTATAATGTCAATAAAGAATCTTCTTTTCTTAGATTCATTATGTCCCATGACTTATTTATAATTTTTGTCCTTTTATCTTTCTCTTCCTGGTCTATCTCTTACCCACACGGTCACAAAACTATTAGGTGAAATCCTATCCTTATTGCAAGTAGACTTACCTCTGCAGGTCCCTGTTATGGATGTCATATGGTAGGGGCAAACCTTGATGATGGCCAAATCCCACAGAGGAGATAAGAAGTCCAAGAATGAGGAGTAAGCAAGGCACTGGGGCCTGGAGAATCTTGCACCTTGGCTGAATAGCAATCAGAGTGATTGTTTATACAGAACTCAGTAGGCAGAAATAGATTTATCTTGATACAAAACATAGATCATATCATTTTTGTCCCCAGACACAACTTTTATCTTTATCATGTTTAGTCACTGTTGATAACTCCTCACAAAACAGAGCTATCTTTTGCAATCATTTTCCCTCATCAACCACACAACCCAACTTTTAAAAATATTGAAATTTCAAGAGCATTAGACAATAAGAAAATCTCCAAGCAAGCCTCAGAAGATTGGCCTTCCTGAAACCATGCATTACCAACTTTTTAATGGTCAGAGCGCCAATTGTCATTAGGCCCAAGAAAAATCAAGACAAAGCTGCTGCTGTGGTTATTCAATTTCTGGCAATAATACAATGTTTATATTTTATATATATTGTAGAATTTATTTTTATGTCTAACCTTGGTATTCTTTTCTTCCTTGGTCATCTGCACCACAGTGGCCCCATATAAGCTAACATTTCTAGAAAAGGGGATCTTAATACTTCATTCTTTTATCATTTTTCCACATCATTCTTTGTTCATCAGTGGCAGGAAGAGGCTGTTGATGTGATCTGCTGCCAGCTTCTCCAACTCACCAAATCGGTTTTTACCTTTTTAATTTTACTTTGTTCTTATTATCTTGTTCCTAAGTAAGAGCAGGGACAAATGTCCCAAGAGTATCTTGGAGTCAGAGCCTCATAGAGAGATCTCTGGCATCTTTATATGAGTCATAGCTTCCAGGACATAAGCAAGACCATCAAGATGGGCCAGATAAGGACCTTCCTAAATACAGGAAGGATAATTTACTTAGTGTTGGGATCCATAAGCAGGCATCTCTATGGCCAGCCCCAAGGGACCTGAAAAACCAGATATTAGGCATCTGTGAAGCCACCTACAGACAACCTGCACATGCTCTGGGTCACCTTATGAGAGAACTCGAAGTTCTTCCTCTCTCTTTCTCTCCTGCCTTGCCCAGAGACGTTCTCTTTGACCCCTGACCCCTTCCCGCTTCCCTTTCCTTCCCCCTTCCCTTCTCCTAATAAATCTCCCAAGTAGAACCAGTCACATGGTGTGATTTATGAACCTGCCATGTAACTCTTCTGCACAATTCTATCACTTAGGTCTTTCCCAGGGGAGCTTAGAAACAGCATTCCTAGGAGAAGGTGTAAATGATTCAAAAGAAATTTCCTATAAATCCAATATTGCCAAGTCATACAATAGTAGAGGCCCCACATGCATGCACCACATGGAGATCAAGACTGAAAGGGGAAGACCACACCACAGTGATTGCATCATTTAGCTCAGCTTTGCTGGATCTCTGTAAAGTAGCTGTCTTGGCTTTTATGACTCTCATTGTTCCCTTAGGTACGGATGAGCCATAAGCCATACTGAGTCCTAGCACTGAAAGGGGGAAGTGGACAACGTGTAATTAGAGACCTTGAAACACTCAACCCTAAAAGGTATGTTTTTATTAAAGCCCTCTTTAAGGATCAGTACCAATGAGGAATAGGAGTGAGAAAACAGAGCTTATATATATATATATATATAAAGCTTATATATATATATATATATATATATATATATATATAAAGCTTATATATATATATATATATATATATATATATATATAAGCTGTGTGCATATATATATATACAGGGATTGTGGTAAATAACAGAAGACCTGTACAAATTCTTACCAGACACATCCCATCAGGGAGAATAGGACATGAACTCACATCTAACTCCTAATCCTGAAGTTATTTGCAGTTGATATGTGCTGGAAAATGGAAATCTATTTTCTCCAGTGGAACATCACTAAATATAGGGCATACTTCATGCTCTAGTTGACTAACACAATAAAACAGAACTTTTGTTTTCTCTGTGTGTACTTTTTCTTTCTTTTTTCCTTTGTTTGTTTAAGATGTAGCGGGTTTTTTTTTTGTCTTCTGCTTTTAAGGATTTTTTTTTCTTTATTTTTATATATTTGGTTTTTTTGATGAATACTATGAAGTTAGAAAGGTAGGAAGGTCAGGAGGACCTAGAGTTGAAAAAGTTGAAAAAGAGGCAATATAATTAAAATATATTATATGAAAACAACCCAGATGTTTCTCAAATGAGGAATGGCTACAGAAATTGTGGCTACATTTACATGTGGAGAGCTGCTTGTTAAGCTGCTTTCTTATGTTTTCACCTGGGCCTTCACCTTGAAACAGAGAAAAGAGGAAGTTTCACTAAGTTCCTTAAAGCTTATCTGTGTGACTTTGGACCATATCTGCTATAGGGAAACAGTTTTTAAAAGAAGTTAGGCCATTTCCAAGAACCTTTCTTTTTGTATTGATGTAACTTGTTTTTTGTTTGCCTATAAGAAGGAACCCTGGAATAAACACAATAAACCCATGCTACTTCAGTCAAACTGAAAGCCTTCTCAAGCCGATCCCCTGTGTATTGTGTTTTGTTTTAATTATTTTAAATCCTTACTCCCCACTCAGGTACTGTTCAACTCTGCCTGTGGGCTCCAGCATGTACACAATGGAATACTACTCAACATTAAAAACAAGGAAATCAAGAAATTTGCAGGCAAATGGTGGGATCTAGAAAAGATCATCCTGACTGAGGTATCCCAGAAGCATAAAGACACACATGGTATATAGTCACTTATAAGTGGATACTAGACCTATAATATAGGATAAACATACTAAAATCTGTACACCTAAAGAAGCTAAGCAAGAAGGAAAACCCTGGGTAAGATGATCAATCCTCTCTCAGAAAGACAAATGGAATAGACAATAGAAGAGGAAGAAAACAGGGAACAGGACAGGAGCCTACCACAGAGGGCCTCTGAAAGTCTCTACCCAGCAAGGTATCAAAACAGATGCAGAGAATCATAGCCAAACTTTGGCCAGAGTGCAGGGAATCATATGAAAGAAGGGGGAGATAGAAAGACATGGAGTGGTCTGAAACACCACAAGGAGAGCAACAGAACTAAAATATCTGGGGAAAGGAGTATTTTCTGAGACTGATAATCCAACCAAGCTCCATGCATGGAGATAACCTAGAACTCCAGCTCAGATGGAGTCCATTGCAGTTCAGTATCCAAATGGGTACACTAGTAAGTGGAACAGGCGCTGTCTCTGAGATGAACTCAGTGGCTGGCTCTTTGATCACCTCCCCTGAGGAGGAAACAGCTTTACCAAGCCACAGAGAAAGAAGACAATGTGACCAGTCCTAATGAGACCTGATATGCTTGTGTCAGAGGGAAGGGGAGAAGGACTTCCCCTATGAGTGGGCTGGGGGAAGGGCATGGGAAGAGATGAGGAAGGGAGAGTGGGATTGGGAGAGGAAGAGGTAGAGGGCTATAGCTGGGATACAAAGTGAACAAACTTTAATCAATAAAAAATAAATTAAAAAATAAAGCCTCTGACTAAAACAAATTAAGAAATAAGAATTCATTTGAAAATAAATGTTATCACATTCAAATTGTGATTTATGTCAGCATTCTCATTTCACTCTTATTTTCATTTATTCATTCTATTCAAGAATGTGTTAGATATTCTCTATTTTAAAGATTAAGTGCTGTTTGTAAAGTTAAAGATAAATGGAAAATAGTAACATTTAAAAATATAATAATAATCTTAGTTCAACCTCTTCTTTCATTTCTAAGTAGCTTAGTTAAGCAGAGTTTAGTTGCTGATGCAAATATCTTGCATATAAATGAATATCATGGAACATGACTAGATATCAGGTATTTACTATTTCTCTTTCTTACAGAAAGAAATGGGTGCTACTATTGGATCATATTATTTCCAAAAGGTTCTTGGGTTGAAAGCATGTCTCCAGTCCATGGCACTCAAAGGAGGCATATTACTGTTAGAAGCTAGGGTCCATAGGAATTATTTATGCTGAGTAGGCCATACCTTGTAGGGCTTTTGAGAACTTGGTCCCTCTTCTTTCCTCTCTGCTACCTTGCAGCTTGGAGGTGAGAAGATATTTGCACCATGTGCTGCACTTAATGTTTTGTTTTTCCATGGGTCTAGGAGCTGAAAAATGGGCTAATACACTGAGCTGAAACTTGTAAGACGGTTAGCCAAAGTAAGTCTTCCTTCTTTATGAGTTTGTTCTCTTGGGAATTTTGTCATGGTAATGGAAAATCATGGTCATTTCAAGAAAAAAATATCCCAATGATGATTTCTAACTAACTTGAAGCTTTCATAAAAAGAAATTATATACAACAAAGTTGAGTAGCCACAGAATGGAATTTTACATCTATGAAGCCTACTTCATTTTTAAGATAGTTAATCCAAGACAAAAGGGTTTATTTAATTTGTGTGAGTCTTGAGAAGTGTTTCTAATTTGTGCCATTGGCTGGAAGTAGAATACAGAAATATTTAAACATTTTGATACATAGAAGTATTGATTTGCACAGAAGCAATTTGCTAACTGCATGATTCAAACTTATTTTTTAGACTCTATACAGAAGGTATTACTTTAGGCAACCTTTGCCAATCTAATTTCCAGAATGACGATAACCACAAACTACAACAAAACAGAGCAAAAAAAAAAAAAACTCTCCTTCACTTACTCTAATTAATAAAGTTTTACTCTATGTTTACAACTAGCTTTCAAAAAGAATTTATGACTATCTTAGTTTAAGACGGCTTTAAGTTTTTATGTCTCTCAGAAAAAGCCATAACTTGCCATCATGCAGAGGTGATGAACTAAATTATCTCTTTATTTCACAGCAAGTGGCTAATATTCACACAGCCGTAATACAAATATCTGGAAAGTGAACACACTCAGGTTCAAGGAAGCCGACTTAACACGTGCGGCGTCTGATTGGCATGTGTGCAGGGGACACTGCACCGCCAGCCTTCTTACCCTACCTCCCTTTTCTCATCTTTTTCTCCTTTTCTCTCCTGTCTCTTCTTTGTTCATATAAAATAGTGAGGTGTACTTATGTCCTGTGTTATAGTATTCTCTTTCCTTCACTTTCTTCCCATCCCCTAATCTTTCTGGCATCAGAATTTAAAACTCGATGTACTGGTTGTAAAAAACAATTCATTTTAAAATGATGGCAGTATATTCAAGAAAAAAGATAAGGTGTGAAAATGAGGTTGGGTTTTATTTGATTGTAAGATCACAGAACAGATAACGTGAAGTACATGGTTTGAGATTAGAAAATTCAATAGGTCAACAAGGATGCTGGTCTGAGTCAATTCCTCTGTGATTATCTTAGCTTTGTTTTCAAGACTCCCTTTTGCTAATCCACGCATTTAGTAAGCCACAATAATTCCTAAGGAAAAAAAGGACAAAGGAGAGCTATTGAAAGTTTCATTCTATCAGAAATTTACAGAGAGTTTCACTGTAGATTCCTTCTAAGACAGAGGCAAGCACGGTGCTGTATGCTGGATTCCAGTTGCAGACAGGATTTTGCATTTATTGTACAATGATACATGTATCAGGGTTCATTAAAAGGAGGGAACACTAAGTATGGAAAGGAATGTGTGACCTAGAAAACTTTAAATTATGTCTCCTGTCATTGAGTCTGCATAAATAGATAATATCTACTATAGTAGTAGACTCAATAAATTCATGTTTTAAAGGACATATATAAGAGTGTTAAAGGCCTCCACAAAAGTTGATATAACATGTTTAAATGGACATTGTAATAATAGAAAAAACATTTATTTTTATCTGTTTGCCTCTTTATTAAGAATTTAAATAGCATTTAACTGCGACATATATATTTACCAATTACTTTTATAACAACTTAATGGCATACCAGCTATTATTACCCCTATTTTATAGATAAGACAAAAGAGGTATTTTAGATAATATTGGATGTCATATTGTAAATATTTAGTCAAGAATATAAATAAAACCACTAAAATCATTATGGCAATACTTCTTCTAAGCCTATCACTGTTACATCTGAATCCACCTATGAATTGTTGAGTTTGAGCATGGGAAAATAGGAATATGTACATATATGAACAACAAGATCATTTTCTTTTAACACCAATATTTGACAGAGAGCATGATGTGTATATATTCTGTGATATTTTGCATGATAGGTATGTATTAATAATCTATTTTGATAGCTGATTCCAGTGCTGTAATGATTATGTTTCAGGCAGGTTTTACATTTTTTTTTCAGGCTGGTCTGAAGCTCCTATCCTCTTGCCTCCTTCCAAAGTATTGAGAGTACAAGCACACCACTCTGTAGCTGGTTATCAAGTACTGTGAATTGAACCCATAACTTGTGTAAGGTAAATAAGCACTCTTCTATTGAGGCACACTGCTTACCCTAGTGTTCTAAAATGTTAAAAGATCATTTATCTAATGGACAAAACAAAAACAAAAAAAAACAAAAAAACACAGTAAGTTAATGTGATCCCAATTCCAATTTCACATTCATCACTACTCTAACACTGAAGACATTTGAATGATCAAATGAACTAAACATCTGTTTCACGTGCACAAGTATGCATGTTCAAGAGTATATGAATGTACACGCATATGTCTGTTCATAATGAGGTCAAAGGTCAGTACCAAGTGTTTTTCTTGGTGAGCTCTCTACCTTGGAAACATTTTTCTAAATCCCTATGTGTTTTCATGTCCAGCTTTATCTTTGGGTGTTAATGATCAGTCAGAGGTCATGAACATGCTACCAGCACGTAAGCCCTAGCCTCTGGATCCTTAACACAGACTTTCTTCAAGTTCTCTGATACTGTTTGTGTCAGTAGTTGACATTCCTGAGATTTATGTTAGTGGGTGGAAACTAATTTTTTTGTACTTAACTCATAGCTCACAATTACTGTTTAAGCCACCGAAATATTGTTAACTTCATGAAAGCATTTTTTAAGAGGCCATTCTTATAATGATGTATCAAATTTATTGTTCAGGTGTGATAATTTCTTGATGTATAATTTAATCAATATAAATTTTAACTATCTTACATGAATGCAGATTACTGGTATACCATACACAATCATGTAGGTTTGTATTACTACTTAAATATTGGAGTTTTTAATTTCCCAATTACTATGTATGCTTCTCACAACTCCTATCTATTTTTCTTAGCTATTTGGAGCAATCTGAATTTTCATTTTCATGACATTCTTGAACATCTGTGATAAAGCCCTTCTTCAGAGATTTCAATGTTTAGTTCTCCAAATCTGAGACAACATGAGAGTAATATTAGATGCATGTGATTTTTAAATATCTTCTGACTCTAATCTTTTCCAATAATCTAATCTCAAACACATTACTAATAAATAAGTCCCTTTGTGCTTCTACCTTTAATCCATAGTATGATAGATTACAAAAGCATTGTTTTTGAAGTGAATTTTATTTTCCTTAATTAAAGTTCAACTGGAAAACACTAAATTGCACATAATTTTGAGGGTTTTTTAACTAATTTATTTTTTATATTAATCACAGGTTACACACTTTGTATCCCAGCCATAACCCCTCTCCCATTCCCTCCCACTCTCTCCATCCCTTCCTCATCTGCTCCCTGCCCTACTCCAAGTCCACTGATAGGGGGGGACCTCTTCTCCTTCCATCTAACCCTAGCTTATCATGTCTCTTCAGGGCTGGCTCTAGTATCATTTTCTGGGATCTAACTAGGCTTCTCTTCCCTCGGGGGGAGGGGGGTGTCGAAGAGCCAGCCATTGAGTTCATGACAAAAATAGTTCCTGTTCCCCTTACTAGGGTACCCAGTTGGATACTGAACTACCATGGGCCACATTTGAGCAGGGGTTCTAGGTTATATCCATACATGGTCCTTGGTTGGAGAAACAGTCTCATAAAAGACCCCTGTGCCCTGATCTATTTGGTCTTTGTAGAGCTCTTGTCCTCGCCAACTCTTACTAACTCCCCCTTTTTTCATATGATTTCCTGCACTCTGCCAAAGGCTTTGATACATTGATAGTTAGAGTCTTTCAGAGGCCATCTGTGGTAAGTTCCTGTCCTGTTACTAGTTTTCTCCTACATTCAATGTCCATCTCATTTGTCCATCTAAGTGAGAATTGATCATCCCACCCTGGGTCCTCCTTCTTGCTTATCTCCCCTAGGTGTATAGATTTTAGCATGTCCATCCTATCCTATAGGTCTATATAAGTGAGTATATACCATGTGTTTCTTTCTGCTTTTGGGATACCTAACTCAGGATGATCCTCTCCAGGTCCTACCATTTGCCTCTGAATTTCATTATTTCCTTGTTTTGAATTGCTGAGTAGTATTCTATTGTGTAAAAGTACCATAATTTCTGTATCCATTCCTCAACTGAGGGACATCTGGGTTGTTTCCAGGTTCTGGTTATTAC
>CM053766.1:8667335-8696536 GCA_028658305.1 Pachyuromys duprasi | reverse complement strand
TTTTGTATTTCATGGCATCCTTGATTTCTTGGAAGTTTCGTGTTTGGGACTTTTCCAATTTTATTTTTTCCTTGAGTGAGGAATCCATTTCAGCCAGCATATCTTCAGCTCCCGGGATTCTCTCTTCCATCTCTTGTATTCTATTGGTGATGCTTATCTTTGTGGTCCCTGATCTTTTCTCTAAGTTCTCCAGTTCCAGGTTCTTCTCCCTTTGTGTCTTCTTTATAGATTCTAATTCCGTTTTCATGCTTTGTAAAGTTTCCTTCACCTGATTGACTGTGTCTCCTATTTTGGTTGTTTCCTCTCTATATATCTTAAATTGTTCCTGTATGTGGGCTGTTAAATCCTTCTTAATTTCTTTGAAGGCCTTGTTCATTTCCTCTTTTTGTTCCTCTAATATCTGAATAATCATAGCTTTAACATACTTTTCCTGTGTCTCCGCTGAATTAAAATCTCCATTGCTTTTGGGTGTTTCTGGTGGGGCCATGGTGTCCTGATTATTGTTGAGTGAGTTCTTATACCGACTTCTGGGCATTTGTTTATATATAATCAAGGAGCTGTTTATGCTTTAAGGCTGAACTTCAAACTGGAACTGTCAATCTCTTGTGTCAGGATTATTCTTCATGAAGATCAGGGAGTTCCAGTGGTTTGATAGTGTGTGTTGTGGCTCAGTTGAACTCTGTTGTGGGATCTGTGTGCCTGACTTCGTGCTTTGTGCTAGAAGCTGTGAGCACCACAGGCTGGTCTCCACTCTGGTCTGGAGGCTAGGCTCCTCACTCTGTGCCAAAGGCTGTGTGTCCACATTTGAGATGTCAGCTGGGGGTGCTGCTCTGGTCAGGAGGCTCCGTGCTCTGACCTGGGCTTGCTGCTAAGGGCTCTCCTCTGGATTGGAGACTTGGTGCCTCCTTCTGGGCCAGGGGTTGTGTACCATGGTCTGAAATGGTATTTGGGGGCACCTCAGTCTGGGCCTGATACTATGTGTCCCAGTCTGGGGTGGTGGCTGGGGGTGCCTAGGGGTGTGGGTCTGTCAGGTGCAGCCCGAAGTATCTGGGTGAATCTCAGTCTGTCTGGATACTGTGTGACCCAGCCCAGAATGGCGGCTTAGGCACCTAGTGCAGTGTGCATTCAGATCAGGGCTGTGCTCAGCAGGTCACCCACCGGAGTTTTTCCGGGGAATAGTTGGGTGTCCCTAGGACTTTTCCACTTAATTTCCTCACCATAGGAATTCCGCTCACCTGGCAATCGCAAATGTTGCTGTTTTAGGTCCCAGATTTCGGTCTCCAGGTCACTGTGCCGACACTACTGTCCTGCTCCTCAGACACAGTGTCCTCCTGGGGCAGCCATCTTGGATCCTCATGTTAAGTTTTTTAGACCAGTTATATTTGGTTTTACCCTAAGTCCATGGGTTCTTTCCCATGGAATGAGACTTACACAAATCAAGCATTGGTTGGCTACTCCTACAAGTTCTGTTCCACCATTTCACTGGCATATCTGTTCTACAGGTAGCAAAGTATAGGTCAAAGGTTTTGTAGCTGGATTGGTGTTTATATTTCTATTTTGCTGGCCTGAGAAGTACCTTCCTGCAACAAACACACTGGAACTTACAGGTAAAGGTTCCATATAAGCACAATTAGATTTCTTTATATTCAGTGAATTGTGTGTTTTTTTGTTGTTGTTGTTCAGATAAAAAATAATTTTATCAATTTAGGCCAAAGAAATTTGATCTAAAGCCTATGGTACTACCTTGTAATGAGAATGCAGAATGGCAGTCTAGGTCCATTAGAAGTCCTAGAATAATTTTTCCAGTTACAGTAAGAGAATTAGGTCCAAACAAGAGAAACCTACAAGGTTAGAAGAATTTGGGTGGCAGCCTATAGATATCCTAGATCTAAAAAGATTTTGAAAGGCAATGGTAGCTTATGGCATGCATTCAACTTATGTGAAATGGATACTTAATTACTGGGCCATGCAAAATTGTATAATTCCAAAACACTGAATTTAAGGATTAAATATCAGCTGTCTTAGAAGCTAGCCCTCAACTGTAGTGGCTGACATGGTTGAGAGAAGAGGCTACACCGACAGAGCAATGTAATAAGAATAGAAATATTACTATTGTTAAGGTTTATTTGCTAGGCCAAGGACAGTACACTGAGTTATGAATGCAGAGTGTGTTTACTCATGCCACCATAAAGCAATGTTGTACACTACCTTTAAATGCTTAAACCAAAGTTGAACAATGGGGAAAAATATCTGAATCATTTACAAAAATGATATAGTGATCAAATGAATCTTTTACTGATTTTTTACAATGATTAAAAAAGCAATAGCAGATCCACATGCAAGAGGAATTTTAATTGGGTCTTTAGCTTTTGAGACTGCTAACGCTGGATGCAAAAATGCAATTAGACTTTAAAAGGCTCAATCCACACCTATTTATGAAAGGATAGAAACTGCTGTGGTTGTTGGATCTAATGCTTACAATTCAACCATGATTGGACACTAAATTTCTAAAAGTGTGAGAGTTCAAAATGTCCAATTGTTTGGCTGGGAAAAACCAGGTCATTTCCTAAAGGACTGTAGAGAAACAGTTCCTAAGGATAATGCTTTCTCTAATGACAATCCAGGGAGAAAGTTTCCTTGGATATGTAAAAAATATGAAAAGGACAGACATGGGGCTTATGAATGTAGATAGCTTAGAGACATAGAAGGAAATTTTTTACAATCGGGAAATACCCAGGGGCTTTACTCGGCATGCTAAGAAACAATATGAGTCATTTGTACCCTGTCAGCCAAGCAGAGACTGTTCTGAAGAGTGACTAGAAAAATTAATACCTGATGTGACAAAAAATACTGCTTTAAGCTTAACTTTTCTAATGCACAGAACAGTATATTTCAAAGGTACCAGGAAACAAGTATTTTGACAAAGTGCTATAAATGATTAGAGACAAAAGTTAAAATTACAATTAAATGGAATTGGGATTGAAGACAAATGGATACTAGGGTAGATGTAACAATAATTTCACAAGATTGTTGGAATCCTACTTGGTCACTTCAAAAGGCCACTTCTATACAGTTCCCAGGAATTGGGACATTGGGACGTTTATAGACCCTTGATCTCTTTTAGTTGTCTTATTGCTCTAGCTAGGACTTCAAGTACTATATTGAAGAGATATGGAGAGAATAGGCAGCCTTGCCTTGTCCCTGATTTCAGTGCAATTGATTTAAGTTTCTCTCCATTTAGTTTGATGTTGGTTATAGGCTTGCTGTATATTGTCTTTACTATGTTTAAGTATGTGCTTTGTATCCCTGATTTCTCCAAGATTTTAAACCTGAATGGATGTTAGATTTTGTCAAATGCTTTTTGGACACCTAAGGAGATGACCATGTGGTTTTTCTCATGTGGTTTGTTTATATGGTGGATTACATTCATGGACTTCTGTATATTGAACCACCCTTGCATACCTGGGATGAAGCCTACTTGGTCATGGTGGATGATATCTTTTACGTGTTCTTGGATTCAGTTTGCAAGTATTTTATTGAGTATTTGTGCATCAATGTTCATAAGAGAGATAGGTCTGAAGTTCTCTTTTTTTGTTGGGTCTTTGTGTGGTTTAGGTATCAAAGTGAGTGTGGCTTCATAGAATGAGTTTGGTAATGTTCCTTCTGTATGTATTTGTGGAATAGTTTGAAGAGAATTGGAGATAGCTCTTCTTTGAAGGTTTGGTAGCATTCTGAGCTAAAACCATCTGGCCCTGGTCTTTTTTCAGAAGGGAGACTTTTGATGACTGCTTCTATAACCTTGGGGGATACACGACTGTTTAATCTATTTACCTGATCTTGATTTAATTTTGGTAAATGGAATTTATCAAGAAAATTATCCATTACATTTAGATTTTCAAATTTTTGGTCTATTGGCTTTTGTAGTAAGATCTAATGAGTATTTGGATTTTCTCAGTGTCTGTCATTATGTCCCCCTTTTCATTCCATGGATTCTTGATGGCTCATTCTAATACAGATACATTAGAGAAAATGTTTGTTAAAAAGAATTTTGGCCTGTTGAAGATTACAAATTGTTCCTAAAAAATACAAAGAGGAAATTATATCAATTATCTAGGGTATAAATAGGTTCACAGAAAATCCATCCACAGAAAACACAGATCAGAAAAGTTTACAAACTCTTAATGGTTTTCAAAAATTATTGGTAGATATTATATGGCTACAGCCCACAATTCTATTAATTGCTCAAAAATTAAGTAATTTATTTCAAACCATACAAGGTGATTCAGTCATAAATGGTCCAAGAATATTATGAGCTGAAGCTGAGGCAAAACTGGCACTGGAAGAGAGAGAGAAAGAAGTAAAGAGAGGGAGAGAAAGAGGGAGAGAGATTACAGGATGCACATATTGATCAGTTGGCTCCTAAACTTGATTGTATTTTAGTTCCTCTACCTTCTACTAATCCTCCTACAGAAATTCTTATACGTAGGGAAGATACCTTAAATGGATATTTTTAGCACATGAACAGTACAAAAGTTAAAAACCTATATAGAATTAGTTTTGATTTAATAATGACGGGAAGAGTAACACTTGTTTAGTTAGCAGGAACACAGCAAGAAAGATTGTAGTGGCATATATATATTTCAGCATTATATATATATATATATATATATATATATATATATATATATAATGCTGAAATTACTTCATTATAGATAATCAATGAGGGTTGGCAAAGAGCCTCTAGTATTTTTATTTTTTGAGAAATTAAAAATACTTCCAAATCAAGTGACTTCAATTTAGAAAGAAATATAATTCAATTCTTCTTAGTATAGTAAGAGGAACACCAATTTCTAAAGCTCCTCCCTTTTATACAGAGGCCAATAAATGAGAAATGGCAGGTTATAAGTCAGGAAATATAAGCAATTCAAAAGCCATATGCTTCACCTCAAAATCGGAACTATATGCCTAGGAAATTATAAAAGTTTGTCCTACTTGTTTTTGTTTTTTTTTTTAATCAAACTCTGTTACATGCTGAAAGTAACCCTAAAGGTTACCAAAGAAATGAAATTTGGCAGATGGATGTGTTTCATTTTAGAGTTTGGAAACTTAAAGTATGTGAATCATACAATTAATACCTATTCAGAATTTCAATGGGTTTTTGCTTTGAATTTTGAAAAGGCTGATTCTGTAAGTACACATTTATTAGAAGTGATGGCATCTCTTAGAGGAAATCTGTGGTAGGCTCCAGTCCTGTTCCCCTCTCTTCTACTGCTTCCATTGTCTAACCTATTTTCCCTTCTGGATGAGAATTAAGCCTCTTCTTTTGGTCTGTAGATTTTAGTATGTTTAGCCTATATAATATGGCTATTATCCACTTAGAAGTGAGTATATACCATCTGTCTCTCTCGGTTTCTGGGATATCTTATTCAGCATGTCCTTTTCTAGTTACATCCATTTGTCTGCAAATTTCATGATTTCCTTGTTTTTAACTGCTGAGTAGTATTACAACGTGTAAACAATTTCTGTATCCATTCCCCAGTTGAGGGACATCTAAGTTGTTTCCTACTGCTAATAAAGCTGCTATGAACATAATTAAGCTAATGTAATCATTTTGTGGTTGAGCATCTCTCAGATAGGTGCCCAGGAGTGGTATAGCTGGATCTTGAGAAAGCACTATTCTCAATTTCTAAGAAAGTGTCAGATCGATTTCCAAAGTGGCTGTATAAGTTTACATTCCCAGCAGCAACGGAGGAGTTTTTCCCTTTCTCCACATCCTCTCCAGCATGTGTTGTCACTTGAGTTTTTGATCTTAACCATTCTGATGGTTGTGGGATGGAACCTCAGAGTCATTTTGATGTACATATCCCTGATGACTAAAGACACTGAACATTTCTTTAAGTGTTTCTCTGTCATTCTATATTCTTCTGATGAGAATACTCTGTTTAACTCTGTACACCATTTTTTAAATTGAATTGCTTGGTTTGTTGGTGTTTAATTTCTTGAGTTCTTATATATTCTGTATGTTAGCCCTTGTCAGATGTAGGATTGATGAAGATCTTTTTCCAGTTTGCAGGCAGTCATTTTGTTCTGATGACCATGTCTTTTGTTTTACAGAAGGCTTTCAGTTTCAGGAGGTCCCGTTTATTGATTGTTGATTTTAGAGCATGGGCTTTTGGTGTTCCTTTCAGGAAGTTGTCTCCTGTGTCAATGAGCTCAAGGCTCTTCCTCAATTTTTTCTGCTTTGTCTTTTCTCCTGGGTGTTCAACGTATAAGATGAAATCACCAATTCACTGTTAGTCAGAATATTTTATCACATCAACATAAAAAAGAGTGGAAGAGTGATGTCATGCGAGTAGCCATGTAAAATTTTCAAATTTTATTAAGTCGTGTACTCCGTTTAATGTATCTTTACTGTTATTTTTCAAATACTATCATTTAACAGTTGCTTTTTTAAATAGAAGAAAGTGGGTAAAGGTCTTTGTTGTCAATCCCCAAAAACACATTATGGTGCATGCACATGCACACCCACAGGCGCGCATACACACACACACAAACACACACACACACACACACACACACACACTATTTAAAATAAAATGTATAGTAAAAGGTCAATTATATCCTTCTTTCTCTCCTTTCTACTGTTGGGGTGTAAAACGGGGATAATGGAGTAAAGAGGGTGAAAAGAAGGATGGATTATTTTATTTCCTTTTAGATAGAAAGCAACAAGCCTCAAATATTTTAGATTGTTATTAATTTTTGAATGATAAAAATTTAAGGCTATGTTTGATTCAACATATGGTATACATGACTCAACTTTTGTTCAATTTATATATATATATATATATATATATATATATATATATATATATATATATATATATAATATAATGTAAAGTTCTAGTTCACCAAAGATGTCTCATTGCGTCAGATGTCCATGGAAGAGCAAACTACTCACCTAATGAACCAAGAATAAAAAAAGAAAGAAAGAAAAATAGAATAAGCTATTTTTCCTGGTGCACATTTTGTTGTTGTTGTTTGTTTTTGTTTTCCATTCTTCCAGAGCTGAGGACCAAATCCAGGGCCTTGGGCTTGCTAGGCAAGTGCTCTCCCACTGAGCTAAATCCCCAACCCCTTGTCATTGTTGTTGTTGTTGTTTCACTTTTAATGATATAAATACAACTCATTTTGTTTCATCTCCTCAAGTTGGACACATCTCAAAATATGCCCTCCTGGTGATCAAGCCTTTCCTATTTAGTCTTTTTTGGGGTGTTGGGTGGTGCGTGAAGTATTGCAATGTAAACTTCTGAAGTTAATGTTAACTAATTTAGGTGACGGTCAAGAAGTCAAGTAATATTAATTCGCGTTATTAGTATCCAATATATATATATTGAATATTGAATCATAATAAATGATTTTGCTATAAAATAAATAAAACAGTAAGATTAGAAATAAATAAATTTCTTTTTATGAAGGTGGCTTTACAAGAGGATAAATTTTTCTTGTGCTGAACAGCCCTATTTAATTCTTATAGATATGATATGTAGAATAATACCATTGAGAAGGTATATAGTCCTGAACAAATAACTTCTATTAAGAGTGAAAAGAAGACTTCAAGTATATTTAAAAAACAATGATGCCTTTATTTCAGAGTTTGTATTATACTTTATATGTAATACATAGTGTTACACTATACAGAACAGTAATACAACTATAAAACCAATATTCCTTTTATTTAAATATGATATAGCTATAGGAAATTGAGTTAGTAATATATTTAAAATTCTGTATACCTGCTCAGTTTCCAAGGCAACTAATCTTTGTATTTTTCATTCAAAGCACATTTTTTTGTAAATTAAAGACATTATATCAGTACTTTCATAAAAAACTAAGAATATTAAATTGTAATTTTTCCACCCACCCTGCTAGATGTCAGAACACAGAGAGAGCCACCCCACACAAATTGCAATATATTATAAGAAAGTATAACATATTTCCTTTACCAGATCACATTTGCATAAACTTTTAAAGTTAAATGTATGCAGAATTAAATAATGACATGTTAGGCTACTGGACAAAAAGTATAAAACCAAAGAAACAATTTTTAATTAAATTTTAATTTTTATATATTAATTACAGTGTATTCACTTTGTATCCCAGCTGTAGCCCCTCCCTCTTTCTCTCCCAGTCCTTCCCTCTCTCCCTCATCCCCTCCCATGCCCTTCTCCAAGTCCCCTGATAGGGGAGGACCTTTTCTCCTTCCATCTGACCCTAGCTTATCAGTTCTCAGGACTGGCTGCATTGTCCTCCTCTGTGGTTCGGCAGGGCTTCTTCCCTCTCAGGGGGAGATAATCAAAGAGCCAGCCACTGATTTTATGTCAGAGACAGTCACTGTTCCCCTTACTAGGTAACCAACTTGGAGACTGAGCTGCCATGGGCTACATCTGTGCAGGGGTTTTAGTTTATATCCATAAATGGTCCTAAGTTTGAGTATCAGTCTCAGAAAAAGAGCCATGTCCAGATTTTTTGGTTCTGTTGCTCTCCTTTTGGAGCTCCTGTCCTCTCCAGGTCCACTTCCAAAGGAGACTTTATCTAATGGCTATTGCTTTTTAAACTGGTGATGTACACTAAAGATCCAAAAGCGTAAAAAGAACTCAAAACTTGCGGTAACTTGTAACCTGTGGAGGCTTTGTCCTCATGAAGTGTCAAGACCACTGAGGAAGTTGTCCATTTTCTATTCCTTCTCAAGCTGTTAGTTGAATTATCAGTTAATCAGGCTCATCACCAGCCTTCCAGTCCATTGACCTCCTACGTATAGTCTATTACAAATGTGTTCTATGTTTCCTTTAGGCCTTCTATAATTATAGGGTTTCCTTTATACATAAAATTTGTTAAGTTTTTATGTGTGTCTTTGTTTTATTTATGTAAGGAAAGGATGCTAGAGTCAAAATTTACTTGAAAAATTAGAAGAACACCAAACAGTGGTGCAATTAGTATTGAATTTGAGTGTTAGCTGTGGTGCTAAGCTATGTAACAGAAAGAAAAAGAGAAGCTGAGCAAAGGGATTTATTCTGAATACAACATTATTCTGAAACTATGAACACACTAACTGTTGCCTGAGGCAAGGAGTACTTTATTTGTCCTAGGAAATGTATATAGTGCTATATTTAACATAGGAAATGTATGAAGTGCCTTATTTGTCATAGGAAATGTATGTAGTGTCATAGGAAATGGATGTAGACCATGTAGGAGACCTCACAAAAAACCCCAAATTGAATAAATATTGTCTACATAATGCTAATAAAACTGAAACTATAAGTAACATATATTGAAATGTATATAAAATTTTATTGGAATAATTATCATGTTCCAAAAATGTTATTCATAAATTATATCATACAGAAGTAATATTGGTTCCAGTCCATTCACGAAACTCCAGTTTTAATATGATTACTTATATATCATGTTCCATTTTAAATTTAATGAATTTATCAATGTAGAATTACTTCAAAAATAAATACTTACAAATATTTTAAAATTGTATACATAAATACTAATTTCATTATATGTAATTAGGCCTTTAATATTTTTGTTGCAAATAAAGTTATGGAAGCTTTGCATAATTTAATTTATATAAAAATTTAAATTCAAAAGACAGTAAAATATGTATATGTTATTTTCTTCTTAACATATTTTTTGAGTTGTAGCATACTGTCCCCTTTTTAATTATTGTGGATTTCAATGGCATATTAGACACTTTTATTTACTTCAATATAGTTTAAAAAGAGAAAAGTGTGTTTGAAAATAAAGAAAAAAATGTTAGCTCCTCTGACACTCTTTAATCATGCTGCTTCAAGGCTCTTTATATTTTGATACACATTGTTAACATCCCAAACCAAAAAGTTCTGAAAAATTTCCATATCTAAAGATGACTATTCAGTCAGCCCCTGTAACCAACAAACCATCCAACCAATGAAACAAACAAACAATAAAATAAAAATACCATACTTATTTTCACAATATATCATGTATGCATATCAGGGTAAGAGAATATAGTCTTACACACATCAGTTATAATTTTAATGATAGTCATTGCAAAAATAATGACATTTAAATATTAAGGATAAATGTTAATTTTTAAATAATTTGAAAATTTTGTGCATTAGTAGTGTATTTATATCAAATTTATATCTACTTTTTAAGACTCCAGTCTTCAGTCAATGGCCACCAAGATTGCATTTTATATAAATATATGTAAATTGTATTGGTTCTTTAAAATTTTTGCACAGTGTACTTCAATCGTATTCATTGCCCCCAAACTCTTTCCAGACATTTTCTTCTTTTCCTACTCACTCAACTTTGTGTCCTTTTAAAATGTGTGTGTGTTTATGAGGGGTTGATATAAAAAATGAAAGTGAAAATAATTATTCTAGACAGTACAGTCTTCCACTGGAGTACATATAACAGGGCCTACACTCTTAAGGAACATTGCCTTTCTTTCTCCCAGCAGCTAAAATTGCCAATAGCTGCACAGCCTCCTCTCATCTCCCATGCACAATGACATGGATGATCCTAGATAAACTGTGTTAAATGAAATAGACCAGTTGCGGTGAAGCAAACTAATATAGAGTTCCATAAAAATGGAGCATCTATGTCACATGTACATCAGGTGGTGGCAGAGATAGGAGAGGTTATGTCTACACTCAGTGGTCTGACCTATGAATATCTGAATGATTAGTAGCCTAACACTGTGAAAAAAGTCAGTGTGAGATGACCATCAGGCCAGTGCCATGCAGGCCAGGATGAGTTCTTAGGGCTACAAGCAGTGAGAGATGAGATGAATCTGGTTTTCTGCCTCGGGCTCATTGTGAGAATGAGCTGTTATGATCACTAGCCCATTGCTGTGTGACCTGGATAGGGAGCTAGCCTCAGATGCCCAACAGTCCTGTGTTGCACAGACCTGGGGGCGCAGATCATGCCCAAGATGACCTCTGCTGAGTGCTATGATGCATGGGCAGGGCATAATACTCCTGAGACCCTTCCTGAGATGACCCCAGACACTCAGAAACCTTGGGTACTATTAAGGGAAGCAAGTAGATGGTAGAGAAATGAACGAAAAATAAGATTTGGGCACAATAAAGAGAGGCAAAATAGGAGTCTTGAGGGTAGTGAGGAACAGCCTGATGTGAGCAGCTGGTGGTGCCCCCTGGGACCATGATGGGGTCCTTCCTTCTGCTGTCAGCAGGGTACACATCTGGGCCTATGGCCCTGCAGCAGCAGGGTTCTGTTACTACCAAAGGCCATGCATACTCTGGTCTGGGCAGCTGCCAGGGGATATGTTGATGCCTGAGGGTTGTGCAGAACTCTCCCTATTCTTTGCCTGGGTATTACGGGAGAGCTGGCCTTTGGAGCATAAGAATAGAATAGAAGAGATGACCCTCCTCTAGCCAGCTGCAGTAGTCTGAAGACCTTTGCCTACACATTCCCCTGGAAGTACAGCAGAACAGGCACTGTTTTCAGGAGTTGCATATGAGCTTGCCCTGAGTTTATGAACATGAGAGAACTGCCGCTGCCCCTCACCAGCTGGAACACTTGGGAGAGTGGCCCTCCAGCATTCCAGGGCAGCACAACGGGGCTGAACCTGGTGGCAGTGGTGGGAGGCAAACCAACATCAAGGGCAAGAGCGAAGCATGGGAGAGCTGCCCCCTCCACTTCTCTGCCCTGTGGTGATAAGGACAAGGGAAAGATGTCCCACTGCCTCACTTTTTGCTATCTACTGCAGACAGGAGAACTTTGCCCCAGATCCTCAGAGCAGGAGAACTAGCTCTGTCCCTAACTGGCTGCAACACTTGGGAGAGTGGGCCCTGCACTTTGCCTCGGTCAAAGAGTAGAGGTGGTTTCGGTTGTGAGGGTGTTGGGTGAGCTGACCTTAGGGTGTGAGAGCTGGAGAGTTGGAAGCTGGCTCTGCCCCTTGTTAGCTGTGGCATTGTATGGGCTAGCTGGGGCAGGGCAGGAAAGCTTGACCCAGTAGTATAGGCACAGGAAAGCTGGTGGGAGGACTAACTCAGATAACCAATCATACATAGATCCAGGGCTTTGCATTGGCCTACCCCAACATCTACCCTATGGGTGAACTACTGGAGTATGTGAAGTGGCTGGTCCAACAGGTCCAAAACTATAGGACCTTCATGATACAGGGCAACAACAGGACATTTGAGAGGAGCTTCAGTGAGATACCAGTATCGACAGTGTAGCAGAAACCAGAGACCTGGTACCAGACCAACCATACATTGCAATGATCAATTGTAAGCAAAGAAGTGCAGTTAAAGAAGCCCTCCTATATACCAAAGACAAAGGGCCCAGAAATAAATTAGGGAAATAACATCCTTTACAATAGCCATTAATAACATCAAATACCTTGGTGTGATTCTACCCAAGAACGTGAAAGACATATTCAAACAAGACTTTAAGTCTTTGAAGAAAGAAATTGAAGAGGATATCAGAAGATGGAAAGACCTCCTGTGCTCATGGATCTGTAGGATTAACATAGTGAAAATGGCCATCCTGCCAAAAGCAATCTACAGATTCAATGCAATTCCCATCAAAATACCAACTCAATTCTTCACAGATCTTGAAATAAAAATTATCAACTTTATATAGAAAAACAAAAAACCCAAAATTGCCAAAACAATCACGAACAACAGATCATTTAGAGGTATCTCCATCCCTGATCTCATACTATACTAGAGAGTAATAGTAATAAAAACTGCATGGTACTGGCATAGAAACAGAATAATGGATCAATGTAGTCAAATAGAAGACCCAGAAATAAACCCACACACATAAAGATACTTGATTTTTGACAAAGAAGCCAAAACCATACAATGGAAAAAAAGACAGCATTTTCAACAAATGGTGCTGGTCTAAATGGATGTTTACATGTAGAAGAATGCAAATAGATCCATATTTATCACCCTGTACAAAACTAAAGTCCAAGTAAATCAAAGACCCCAACATAAAATCAGACACACTAAATTGGTTAGAAGAAAAAGTGAGGTAGAACTAGAAGTCATTGGCACAGGAAACAACTTCCTGAACAGAACATGAACAACACAGGTTCTAAGATCAACAATCAATAAATGGGACCTCATGAAACTGAAAAGCTTCTGTAAAGCAAAGGACACTCTTGTCAGAACAAGACAGCCTACGGACTGGGAAAGGAGCTTTACCAACCCTATATCTGACAGAGGGCTAACATCCAGAATATGTAAAGAACTAAAGAAGTTAAAAAGTAACAAATCAAGTAATCCAATTAAAAAATGGAGTACAGAACTAAACAGAGAATTGTCTGTAGAGGAATATAGAATGGCAGAGAAACACTTAAAGACATGCTCGATGTCCTCAGTCATCAGGGAAATGCAAATCAAAATGACCTTATAGCCATCAGAATGGATAAGATCAAAAACTTAAGTGACAATGCATACTGCAGAGGTTGTGGGGAAAGGGGAACCCTCTTCCATTGCTGGTGGGAATGTAAACTTGTATAACCACTTTGGAAATCAATCTGGTGTTTTCTCAGACAATTAGGAATAGCACTTCCTCAAGATCCAGCTATACCACTCTTAGGCATATATCAAAAAATTTGCTTAAGTACACAACGAGGAGATTTGCTCAACCATGTTCATAACAGCTTTATTCATAATAGCCAGAACCTGGAAACAGCCAGATGTCCCTAATGGAGAAATGGATACAGAAATTGTTGTACAGTTACACAATGGAATAATACTCAGAAATTAAAAACAAGGAAATTATGAAATGTATAGGCAAATGGTAGAATCTACGAAAAGATTATCCTAAATGTGGACACACACACTAAAATCCACATATTAGTGAGTATATAATAGTGACATATAATATAGGATAAACATACTAAAATTTGTACACCTAAAGAAGCTATGCAATGAGAAGGACCCTGTGTAACATGATCAATCCTCACTCAAAAAGACAAATGGGATAGACATTGGAAGAAGAAGAAAACAGGAAACAGGACTAGAGCTTCCCACAGAGGGCGTTCGAAAGACTCTGCCCAGCACTATATAAAAGCAGATGCTGAGACTCATAAGCAAACTTTGGGAAGAGTGAAGGGAATCTTATGAAAGAAGGGGGAGATAGTAAGACCTGGAGAGGACAGAAGCTCAATAAGGAGAGCAGCAGTACCAAAATATCTGGGCACAGGGATCTTCTCCAACCAAGAACCATTCATAGATATATTCTAGAAGCCCTGCTCAGATATAGCCTTTGACAGCTCATATGCAAGTGGGTTCCTTAATAAGGGGAATAGGGACTGTCTCTGACATGAACTCAGTGGCCTGTTCATTAATCACCTTTCCTTGGGGGGGAGGGGGTAAGCTTTGCCATACCACAGAGGAGGACAATGCATCCAGTCCTCTTGATACCTGATAAGTAAGGGTCAGATGGAAGGAGTATAGGAACTCCCCTTTCAGTGGACTTGGAGAGGGACATGGGAGGAGATCAGGGAGGGAGAGTGAGATTGGGAGGGAAAGAAGGAGGGGACTACAGCTGGGATACAAAGTGAATAAACTGTAAATATAAAAAATAAAAATTCAATATAAAAAAGGGTATACTCTGTGACTACATCTTCCACAAGATTCTTTTTTTTTCTTGTGCTAGGAGGAAGGTTTTGAGAATGGACAGTGGTTTTAAGGAGAGTAAGAGAGAGAGAAGGAGGGAGGGGAGAAAGAAATAAATAGGATTGATGTACATGATATGAAACTCACAAAGAACCAATAAAACATACATTTGCTTTTAACCACTGTCCAAAGGAAATAAAGTTCTAATTGAATTTTATTTTGTCAACAGATCACCACAGTTGGCTCAGGATCAGAAGTAAGATGTAATTTGGTTCAAGGAATCCTAAGGGAAAAAACTAAATATCTGAAAATATTCAACATAGAGTGTTAGTTTCTCGGGTCTTAGAGAAGTGTTCAATGGCTACCTGCTTTTCATCCATTTTAAGAATTTCATTCATACAAGATAACTAAGTTCTAAAGATAAACTGTATAATGTAGTGCCTATACCTGTAGATGCTTCATTGTGTACTTATATGTGTGGTAATAGTGTAGACGTTGTAGACATAATACTCTAGCTGAGAAGTGAAGTCACAGTCAAAAAGCACCTCTTCAAAAAAAAAATCTCTCATCTAAGTGTCCAAAGGCCATATTGTTCTTGGCCGTATAACTCTGCTGCCTTTGCAATTAAATTATTCATTTAGAGTGGAATTAACTAATGTTACATTTTCTTCTAAGCCAAAAATAATGCAAGAAGAATGTAAATGTTGATATCCTGAATGCAGTTACATTAAATCAAGAAAAGTCCATAGCCCAAACAGGTACTCTTTTGACTGTTTCTTAAAGTTTAAAGCAGTAAATTCATAAGGTGTTAAGGAAAATGAGAAGGCAAGGTGATCGCATGTGTTTAATTTTTGGCAAATTTGTAAGAAAGAGAGTTTATTCATGTACATAACTCTCAGTGAAAAGCAGACATTCACAACCACAAAACAATTTATACATGATTCTATATGTAAATTGACTTGGCTCATAGACTCCTCTTTGTCTTATTATCAAGAAATTAAGACTAACAAGTCTCTGTGTTTCCATACTCCCATTCTGAAGTTAAATTAAAAAAAATCAACTCAGGTTTTTAAACATGATTGTTTGCCATATGCATGAGACTGCTCTTCCCTTGGCTTCCAGAAAGAGCATGCAGTACATATGGCAAATTAGTGCTTAGATTGAAATGGCTTTTCATCTCCACTGTTGAGAAACTGAAACCAAAAATATTTTTTTATTTCATAAGTTCTCAGAACCTCAACATTTTTAGGAGGCCTTTTGTAACCCTTCTGATTTCAAGATTGTGAATCAATCCTAATTTTACCTGGAGGAAAGGTCAGGTGGCCTCTCCTACACATTCAAACATGCAAAATATTTTAAGTAATGAAACAAACCTAGGCCTCAGTACAGTAATTATACTTTCTTGCTCTTTTCCATTTCTTAATATTAATGCTATATGAATATTTAGGATGTTTGGATCCAGAGAAATCAGCCAGTGCAACATATATTCTTCATATACTTTCTTCTTCTAAGAGGTGTGGCATATATAGTAGACTGAGAATTACCTTCCTTGTATATATCTCTACTTTTTTGAAACAGGTTATTTGCACATCTTAAACTTGTAATTTTTCTATCTATCTATCTATCTCTATCTATTTATCTATCTATCTATTTATCTGTCTGTCATCTGCCTATCTAGTTTTTATGATGAGGCAGAGAATTGTGAATCTGCAATTGGTAAGAGATGTACATTCATTAAAAATTTTTATCTGAGGGTTTCATAGTCTACTTGAGAATCTGAGGAACTAGATATATTTTTATGACCCACAGGCTCATCATCATCAACTTTTTGTCTCAACCTACACTGGTTAGAGTTCAGTATGGGAGTATAATCTCCATAGATTCAGCAACTTCACTTCTTCATAGAAATATGTACACAGTAAAAAGAATGAGTTCAAATCAATGCTTAGATTTAATGTCAACTGACAGTATAACTCAATGATGCTAAATAAAGAGCAAACAAAAATAGTCACAAAAAAAGAAAAAAGTATCTGTCTGAGTTTTTGATTTTGATAATAGGTCAGGTAGCTAAGAAATCAATAAGTCAAATTAGATGAGGAACATAACTAATGCTATAACATAACTGTCATGATAGGTGATAAACTATGGTCTTATTTTAGTGGTCTTATTAATTTCATCCCTCTAACATCACAGAATTTCTTAGTAACTTTATCTTGGCAAAGTTAAGAAATTTCAGTTTGATATTGACAGGTTCTATTAAGTCCATAAAGCTTCTATTAGAATTCTGTCAGTCAAATTTCTATCACTCGGTAGGGCGAAAAATACCGTTTTAATTAAGAGTCTGGAGATGAGAGTAGAAAAGATTAGTGAATTTATTATGATGATAATCATTATTATTATATAACTATTGGTAGTTGGCAGTAATCACATAATAAATTGTAGCTGTTGCTATGCTAATTTGTTGCAGAAGAAAAATTGGAAAACCAAAAACGTACAAATACTATTTTATGGTGGACAAAGAGAACACAGCAGTTAAGCTGTGGACCCAATTTGCACACTACTCCAAGGAAAAGTACATGGGTCAGTGGGAAGTTCCACACATCTTAGATGTCAGATGATGCTACTGAATTAAGACAGGACTAACACATGACCTAGACTAGGATCCACATGTGTCAAATAAGTTTTACAACTTATGAAACTAAAGTTTCCAACACTCGAGTAAGCCCACCCTCTCATGCATGTGCTTCCCAAGTATAAGACATTTCACAGTTCACAAATCGCATGGATATTTCAGACCAAGAAAGGGGACATGCGCTAGTATAAATGCTGTACATAATATAGGATAAACATACTAAAATCTATAGTACTAAGAAGGTAGACAACAAAGAGGACCCTAAGAAAGACGCTGAAATCTCAGTCAGAGGGCAAACAGGAAATACATTGAAAGTAGGAGAAGACAAGGAACAGGACAGGAGTTTACCACAGAGGACCTCTGAAAGACTCCACCCATCAGGGTATCCAAGGAGATACTGAGACTCATAGCCAAACTTTGGGCAGAGTGCAGGAAACCTTATGGAAGAGGGAAATAGAAATACCTGGAGGGGACAGGAACTCCACAAGAATTAAAATACAGCTAAAATACTTGGACACAGTGGGGTCTGCAGAGACCCATACTCCAACCAAGGACCATGCGTGAGAGGACCTAGACCACCTACCTGTTCAGAGGAAGCCCACAGAATGCTCCGTTTCCAAGAGGATTCCCTAGTAAGAGGTACAGGAGCTGTCTCTTACATGAACTCAGTGACGGACTCTTTGATCACTGCCCCTTGGGGAGTGCAGCCTTTCTAGGCCACAGAGGAAGATGATGAGCCAGCCTTGATGAGACCTGACAGGCTAGGGTCAGATAGAAGGAGAGGGGGAGAAGGTCCTCACCTATCAGGGGATTAGGGAAAGAGCATAGGGGGAGAAGAGAGAGGGAGGGTGGGACTTCGAGAAGATGAGGAAGAGGGCTGGAGGGGGAATACAAACCAAATAAAATTTAATAAATAAATAGAATAAATAAATAAATAAAAAGAACTGTAAAAAACTCAAAGGAAGATTGTGAATAGAAATTCTGGCCTTAAATAGCAGTCTCACAGAGGAAGAAAACACTTCATCTTGCTATACCATAGTTCTCTCTCAAATATCATAAATCTTTCTATTGAAGGGGAAAAAATCAAGTTTGAATTTTAGATAAAGAAATTAAAAACAAAAGAAAGCTTAATCAATAAATTAAGCCTAGATGATAAGTTCAAGCGCAGAGAAAGAATCATGGAAAAAAGAACTAACATGTCTTTCCTGAAATTTTTTAATTGCATAGCAATAATGTCCAATGGAAACTATATTAGAGGATTTTCAGGCCATAAAATAATTTTAAAAGAATAATTATAGCTACGATTAAATTAGCTAAAGAAAATACATATTAACATCAAAAGACCTAAATTTGAGATAGGAATGAAATAAAAAGTATATGCAAGATATAAAAAATAAAAGTCAATAAGGAAATAGAATTTATAAAGAGGAGTCAAACAAATTATTCTGTAAATAAAAATGCTCAACAACCTATAGTAAAACCTTAGTGGAAAACATTACTAATATAATGAATAATGAGGAAAACATATTATCAAGCTGAACCACAAATTCAAGGATTCAATCATTCAGCAAAGATCAATACATTTAAAATCATTGGAACAGAATAGACCTCTAGTATACCATAGAAACTCCAAATCTTTAAATTTTAAGCATAGGAGAAAAACACCACCCCAAAGAAGATATAACGTATTTTCAAAAAATTTATAGAAGAAAATAAGTCAAATCTAGAGTAAAAGATGCCCTGCCACGTACAAAAATTTTATAAAGTATCAACTAGACAAGATGAGTAAAGAAATTCCCTACGATATATTATACTTAGAACATTGAAAACACAAATGAAAGGTTATTGAAATGTACAAATAAGAAAGGTCATGTCACTTGTAATTGCAAGCCCTTGAAAGAAACAAAAATATTTTAAGAGAGAAGTACATGGAGAGATATACTCAAAATTTTGTAAAACCACAACTTCCTTTTTTAAAAAATATTTATTATTATCATTTATTACAATTTATTCAATTTGTATTCCATCTGTGGCCCCCTCCCTCATCTCCTCCCAGTCCCCCTCCCCCTCCCTCTTCTTCCCATATGCCCCTCCCCTAGTACACTGATAGGAGAGGTCTTCCTCCCCTTCTATTTGATCCTAGCCTATGAGGTCTGATCAGGACAGGTTGCATTGTCATTCAATTGGCTAGTTTGTATATTTTTATTAAAAAATAAGACTATCAATATTCAGAGTGATAGATTATATCCTTTGATTTTTGTTGATTTGGTGGTTTTTCTGAGACTTCTTTTATTTATGTGTCATAGTTTTTTTTTTTATCTCTGTGGCATCTTTTCTCTGTTTCATCTTTTGTAAAGTTGGCTTGGTACTCATAAATTTTCCAGTCTATTTTTATTATGGGAAATATTTCTTTTTCTTTTACTTTCAATAGAAAATGTTTTGCTGAGTGAAATAGGTTGAGTTGAAAGTTATGGCCTTGGCAAGACTGCACCCCCTAGGGGTAGGTGATCTTGCCAATACCATAACTTTCAACTCAACCTATTTCACTCAGCAAAACATTATGTATTAAAACCAAAGAAAAACCAAATATTATAGGAACTATACAGAGATAAAAACAATACTATGACACACAAAAAAAGTCTCAGAAAAACCAGCAAATCTACAAAATGACAAAATCAAAGCACATATTCTATCACTCTGAATATTAATAGTCTTATTTTTTTTTAATATAAGGACACAAACTAGTCAATTGGATTAAAGGGAAAAAAAAAGAACCTTACTTGGTTTTATTCAGAAAATAAAGTTCCCCAGCAAGGATAAACAGCAGCTTAGGGCAAAAAGATGGGGGAAAAAAAGATATTCTAAGTAATGAAGAACATGAAGAGTTTAACTTCACCACAGAAAACACAAGAAGTAATCTCAGAGCAGCAATTCAAAAGCGGGGAGAAGGGGTTGAGGATTCACACCATCACCGTAAGATAACAGAAATCAACAAAGGCCACTCATTGATAACCCTCAACATCAGTGATCTCAATTCCTCAATGAAAAGACACAGACTATAAGAGATTGGATTTGAAAACTGTATCCATTTTTTAGTGTGTTCAGGAAATGTACCTTAACATTAAATCTAGACAACACCTGACAATAATAAGAATGGAAAAAGAAATATTAAGCAAATGGAGCCAAGGAAAAAAGCTGTATAACCGTTTTAATATCTGACAAAATAAACTTTAAACCAAAACTAATACAAAGAAATAGGGAAGAATACTATATCCTCATCAAAGGAAGAATCCACTAAGAGCATATTGAAATTCTAACCATGTATGCACCAAACAAAAGGGTACCCAAGTTCATGAAAGAAAGACTACAGCAGTATTTACCCTCAAACAGTGGTATTTGGTGACTTCAATTACTCACCAATAGGCTGGTAATCCAGAACAGAACAAACAACAAAATGTTGGAGCTAAGAGATATGATAAACCAAATTGACCTAATAGATATTTACAGAAAACTGCATCCAAACACAAAAGAATACACATTCTTCTCAGCAGCTCATGATATTTTCTCCAAAATTGACTACATACTTGGACACAAAGCATGTCTTAACAGATACAAGAAAATCAAAATAACACACTGCATCATGTCAGAGAACCGTGGATTAAAGCTGGATATAAACAACAGAAAGCCTAAAGAATTAGGGAAAAATGACAACTCACTATTGAATGAAAAAGGGTTAAGAGATAAAAAAAAACAAATTAAAGTCTGTAGAAATTAATGAAAATTACATAACCAAACTTATGGGACAAAATGAAGGCAGTTCTAAGAGGGAAGTTCCTAGAAATATATGCCTTCTTAAAAAAGAGAGAGAGAGGTATTTTATCTTAATATCTTAACAGAAAACCTAAAAAAATTCTAGAACAAAAAATTAACATCAAATGGTGTAAACAAAAAGAAATAATCAAATTTATTATTGAAATCACAAAACAGAAAAAATAAATTACCAAAAAGCAATAGAAAGAGTCACCAAAAATTTTGTTTCTAAGATAAAATCATTAAGATTGAAAACCCATTATATAAATTATATTAAAAGCTGAGAGATACTAACCAGAATAGTAAAATTAGAAATGAAAAGGGAGCATAACAATAGATACCAAATAAAAAATTGACAGGGACATACTGTAAATCCCTGTGCTCCACCAAATGAGAACACAGAAAATAAATGAAATTTTTTTATATATACCACAGAGAAAAAGAAAAGAAAAAGGAGATTCCACGCAGTAATTACACAGTGCAGGGGCAGTTGTTCTTAGTTGTATATGGGTGCAGAGGGCAATATAAATGTGTAAAACTCTCAAGTGGGGGAGAAGCGAAGCCAGGTGGGGACTGAAAAGCTCATCTTAAAGTGACAGCAATAACTTAGATCCAGATGATTGCTTTCATTCAATAATAGAGCCCCAAGCAATCAGACCTCCTGAGCTTTCTAAACAGATTGATAACTGGGATTTAAGTGTATATCTCCTAACTTTTCAAGTACGGTCAAGTTCACACTGATGGGAGAGCAAATAACAAAATACATTATAAGTGCACAATGGAGTATCTTCTGTTTATAAAAAATGAAAATTTCTAACGTGTTCTAAAATATGAATGAATATCAAGGACATTATATTTGGTGGAATAAACCAATCACAATAGAGGAATATATATTACCCCCCTTATAAGATATAAAATCCCAGAGATTAGGATTACAATGGCATTGACACAAGCTGGAGGAGGAAAGCATTGTTTAATAAACAGTTTCAGATCTGCTGATAAAATATTTGAAGAAAAATGGTGTTGATATCAGCACAAAAAATGTGAGTGCAGTTATCGAACTGTACACTTAAAATGGCTCAGATGATAAGTTTTATGTTATTGTGTATTATGTAAGAGAAAGCAAACACACATACAGTTAAATCTACACCAGACAAGCAATTTAAGCAGACATATAACCCCTACTGAAACAGATGCAATAAAATTGTCTCCCAACCAAAATAAACGGAAATCCAGATGGTTTTAGTTCAGAATTCTGCCAGATTTTAAATGAATAGTTAATGCCAATAATCTTCAAATTATTACATGTAATTATTTAATAATTATCCTAATAACTAAACTTCAAAAAGACCCAACAAAGAAAGAGAATTCAGAACAATTTCCGATATGAACACAAATGCAAAAATTATCAATGAAATATTTTCAAACTGAATTCAAAAGTATTTCAAAAAAGTTCATCCAAAATGACCAAATCAATTCTATCCATGAAATGTGGGGATGGTTCAACATATGTAAATTGATAAATGTGATCAACCATATAAATAAGACAAAAAACCAAAACTATATGATTTTCACATTAGATGCAGAAAAGACCTTTGATAAAAGTTCTGGAGAGACTGTGTATTAAAGGGAATGTCACAAATTAATTATATATACATATATATATATATATATATATATATATATATATATATATATATATATATATCAAACCAACAGACAACATCCATCTAGGTGGTAAGAAGCTCAAATCATTTCTGCTAAATTCAGGAACAAGACAAGGCTGTCCACACTATTCATAATTATTACACAGGAAATCTTAACTAGAGCAAAAAACAATTGAAACATATCAAATGGTTACAAATATTAAGGGAAGAGTATTTTTATTTTCAAGTTATATAATTGTATACAACATGACTCTAAAATTGAACCAGGAAATGCTTATAGCCAATAAACACTTTTAGCAAATTAGCAGGATAAAAAAGAATTATTACACAGAAAATCACTAACTTTCCTACAAACAGGTGAAAAATGGACTGAGAAAAAATTAGTGAAACTATATTTCACAATTGCTTTGACAAACAAATTATGTTGGGGTAATTCTAAACCAAGCAAGTGAAACACTTGTATATTAAAAAAATAAAGTATTGAAGAAAGAAATTGAAGAAGATATTAGATGATGGAAGGACTTTTCTTATTCATGTATCAACAGGATTAGAATAATAAAATCATACCAAAAGCATCCTACAGATTCAATGTAATCTTCATCAATGGTCCAATACAAGTTTTCACAGAAATTGAAATTATCAATTTCTTATGGAAACACAAAAATGAAGAAAAAGTAAAACAATATTGAAGAATAAAAATCAAAACAAACAAACAAACAACTGCTAGAATGACCACTCTGAATGATTTAAGTTTGTATCTCAGAGCTATATATACTAATGAAAATGGCTACTGTCACAAAATTAGATATGTTGATCAATGAAATTAATGTGTGTCCACAGATGTAAATCCACATAGACTCTTAATTTTCTTTTTTTAATTTTAATTTTATATTAATTACAGTTTATTCACTTTATATCCCAGCTGTAGCCTCCTCCCTCAATCCCTCCCAAACTTACCCTCCCTCCCTCATCTCCTCCAATACCCCTCTCCAAGTCTACTGATAGGGGTGGTCCTCTTCCCTTCCATCTGACCATGGGGGTGGTGATCAAAGAGCAGGCCACTGAGTTCTTGTCAGAGATAGTCCCTGTTCCCACTACTAGGAAACCTACTTGGATACTGAACTGCCATGGGCTACAACTGTGCAGGAGTTCTAGGTTATCTCCATGCATGGTCTACAGAAATACTGGAAAAGAAACAAAAAGCAAAAATACAAAAGACAGTATCATCAACAAAATGTACTGGTTAATTTTAATAGCTGCATATAGAAAAAGCCAAACAGATCCATGATTAACATCCTAAAAAAAAAATCCCAACTCCAAATGGATCAAACACTTTAACATAAACCATACCCACTGAATCTTATAGAAGAGAAAGTGGGTAATACTTGGGAAATAATTAGCACAAAAGACTTCTTTCTTAAAATTTTTTATTGAATCTTTGTGAATTTCACATCATTTACCACAGTCTCACTCATCTTCCCTTCCCTTCATATTTATCCTCTGCCCTTGTAATCTTCCCCCACAAAAAACAAACCAAAACAAACAAACAAACAAACGAAGTAGGAGGAACCTTGCTAGGCCACAGAAGAGGACATTGCAGCCAATCCTAAAGAGACCCGATGAGCTGGAGTTAGCCAGAAGGGGAGGAGGTCCTCCCCTATCAGTGGACCTGGAAAGGGGCAGGGAGGAGATGAGGGAGGGAAGGGTTGGATAGGGAGAGAGTGGGGGAGGAGGCTACGGATGGGATACAAAGTGTATAACCAACCTGTGATTAATATAAAATAAAAATGTTAAAAAAATGTCTTTCAGTGGGAGCTGTGGTTTGTCATGGTGTGTCTGACCAAGCAGCTTTTCTTGGAAATGTTAACTACAGTCCATCATTGGTTTCATTCAAGGTCTGTGGCTTTACTGTGCTGTCAGTCTAGATCCTTACCTGAATTCCTCTCAGATATCCTGTGTTGCCTCCTCATCTGTGCCAGCAGTTCATAGATGGAGTAGATGCTGGGATAGACCAACTGACCTGGACCTAGATGGTAGCTGAGCTGGTCTGCGCACCTCCACTCCTGCACCATGCCATCAGAGTCAGCTGGGGAGCACTGCACTGCCCTGTTGAGGGGTGGGGCCAGCTCTACCATGAGGGGGCCTGATCTCCTAGGTGCTGCAGCTGGTGAGGGGTGGGCTAGCTTTCCTATGTGCTGCAGCCAGTAGGGGGATGGGCAAGAAGGATTTTTTGAATGAAACACTAATAGCACGGCACTAGGAACAAAAATTAATAAATGAGATTTCATGCAATTGAAAAGATTCTATATAACAAAATATATCATAATTTGGACAATCCAGCAAGATGCAGAATGGAAAAAATACTAACTATACATACAATAAAATGCTAATATGTAATACTGAGAAAAAACGTACATCAAGACAATCAATAACCCAATTAAAATGAACACGATTAATCAGAAAATCCTCAAAATATGAAACACAAATGACTAAAAAGCACCTTAAGAAATCTTCAAGTTCTTCAGTCACCGGGGAAATAAAAATCAAAACTACTTTGAGATTTCTTCTCACAGCAGTCAGAATGGCCAAAAATAATGAAATAAATAACAACTCATGCTCAAAAGGATGCAGAGTAAGAGGAATACTTATCACTTTCTGCTGGGCTTACAAGTGTGCATAGCCACTGTGAGAGAGTGGCTGGTTACTCAGGAACAGGGGCATCCAGGGCACCTGAAGATCCAGCTACACCAGGCTTGGACAGATAGATGCTTCATCACACCATAGAAACATTTGCTCAAGAATGCTCATTTCTGCTCCATTCATAGTAGGCAGAAATTAGAAACTGACTGAATGTCCATCAGTGGATGAATGAATGATGAAAATGGGGTACATCTACACAACAGAATATTACCCAGCAATTAAAAAATGAAAGCATGACATTTGGTGGTCAATATATGATGCTGGGAAAAAATCAATCTGACTGAGGTAATCCAGACCCAGAAAGAACAATATGCTATGTATTTCCTTATATATGGATGCTAGTTGTTGTGTTTTCAATAAGTAATCTACATAACCTAAGAGGGTAGGTATACAGTAAATGACTAAAAGGGAAGGGTGAGTCACCCTAGGAAGAGGAAACAAAAGATATTTATGAATGGAAAATGGAATGAGTCTGGAATGAGAGGATCAGAAAGGGAAAGAGAGAAAAGAGGGAAGAAACATGAAGTAATACAGCTAAACTTAATGGCTATTTGAGCAACAGTTTTAAGAAAAGTCAGTACAGTAGATGATTCCTAACTTGGAAGAACTGGAGGCCTTGGAGAAGTTGAAGGGTGATCGGAGTGCAGATAACGATCATATTTTAAAGTATTTACACATGAAATTATCAAGAATAAAAAGAATTGTTTTGTAAAGGACAAAATTTAGGCATAAAGTTACTTTTTTTTACAAAGAATTCCTAATAGAGGGCTATTCAATTGATCCTGTATTAGAAATAGTATTTCCTTGAACAGATCTATACTATAGAAAGCAGGTTTTAAAATATGTATCTGTAGATGAAAACAAAAGAACATATCAAAATTCTAGACTCCCTTTCCCACAAAGCAAGGCAACTTTATGCACATCTGCTTACAGCCTTAGAAGCATAAGTAGAAGTACACAATTATATGATAAAATTGTCTCTGAGAATATATGAATGTGTATGTATATATATATATATGTATATATATATATTTGTTATATCTTATTCACCATATATATTTCTAAGATGCTGTTTTATATGCAGTGGAAATAAAATATTTTCAGAATATATATGCTTTTTCTGATTTAAAAATTATTTGTTATTTATTACAGTTTATTCACTTTGTATCCTGCCTCTGGTCCCCTCCCTCATCTCCTCCCAATTTCACCCTCCCTCCCTCTTCTCTCCCTATGCCCCTCCTCTAGTTCACTGATAGGGGAGAGCCTTCTCCCCTTTCATCTCACCCTAGCCCATCAGGTCTCATCAGGACTGGCTGCACTGTCTTTCTCTGTATGTTAAAACAAGTTTCCTGGAACCCCCGCACAGATGGGGCCCATGATAGCTCGGTGTCAGACTGAAACAGTCCCTGTTTCAGTCATGAACTTGATGGCAGACTCTTTGACCCTCCCCCAGAGAAGCTGGGAAGTGACAGACTGGCTAGATCCCAGGGGAGGACATTGCAGCCAGCCCTGAGGAGACAGGATGAGCTGGAGTTGGATGGAAGGGGAGGAAGTCCTCCCCTGTTGGTGGACTTGGAGGGGGCGGGGAGGAGGGAGATGAGGGAGGGAGTGAGAGGGTGGGAGGGAATGAGGGAGGGGGCTACGCCTGGGATGCAAAATACCTAACCTGTGATTGATATAAAAATAAATAAATAAATAAAAGATGTTTCTATTTGCCAAACACTTTCTGGCAAGTCTATAATTAATATCAGAAACAACACGTAATTGGAGAATTTTAAAACAGTGACCAGTTGTGACATGGAAGTAATTACCAAGAACAGTTTTCAGTGTTCATGAGAATTTACTAGAGAATCATTTGATTGAAATGCAGAATTATGTGAATATACAAGAACACTTTTTCAAAGGACCAAGATGTCTTCCAATCATACAGGGAATTGCTTCCTGACTGAGCAAGATCCCAGGGTTTACATTGCTGACAGTCCTTTCAAAAATCAGTACCTTTGACAGTACCTTTGACTGGCAGTCACACTTCCAACAAGCTGATGTAGCTCTCACTCCTCCCTCCATATTTTCACTATAGAGAGCGCTTGAGCTCAGTTTTCTTACCTTTGTAATGAGAGCTGAGGCTGACATGTCAGCACACCAGCTGGGATGCTTTTTCTATTGACAGCTTCTAACATCGAACTGCTGTGGGTTAAGGTTTTGACCTTTTTTTCTATTATTCCAAAAGAACAGATTTTAAATGCCTTCTAATATTTTTATGTCTTATGAAAGATGTTTATTCTAACTTGAAAGTGTTCCCATTTACTTTCATGTGTATTTATTCTAAATATGAAAGTACTGTGTATGATAAAACTAAGGGTGGACTAGTGTTCAACATTAAGTGTTGTAGATTTGTACACTGTGGTCACTTTTACAATTGAATGGTAGAGTTCTACATGTTTCTCCTTTGTGCAATTAGTAATTGTTACTATTATAATGGCCATTGCTAATTAGATTAGACATAAACATTTATATTGAATTGATGATTACATAAAAGAAATTACAGAGTTTATAGACTTCCAAAAAATTTGTGACCTTGTTTATTGTTTCAATAATTATGCATTTCTGTTTGTATATAGTTCATAAAGTAGTTTGTTTGGCAACAGATGATTTTATACAAATTAAACATAATAAATTATATTAAAACATTTATTTGATGCAAATAGCCTGCTGTTTTTTTTTCCTTTTCTATAATCACTAGCAGCAGTAATAGGAGAACAGCTTATGGTTATTATTGAGAGTCTTTACATAGCTTAATAATAGTCAGTAGAAAATTTGATATCTTAAGCATTTGACTTCATAATTGTTTTCTTTGATTATCACTTTTTTCCCTATTAGTATGTAAAGGGGAGTTATGTAGTTATAGCTATAATTCTCTAGTTATAAAGGGGAGTCACTGTTAAACAAAAAAAATAAGCATTTTCTCTCTAGGTATTTGATGTCACAATATTGCAAGCAAAAGTTAAGCTATTTGGTTCTGTACATTAGCAAATCAAGGGAGACTCTTAGGCAGCACCATCTTCACTTATGGGAAGGAGTGTATTCGCTATGACATGCATGCCAGCAAGATAAATTAAGAATCCAGCTGGTAATATCCATGCTCCTGCAAAGTAATTAAAAATTCTTGAAGTGTATACTAAGAATAAGAAATCATTAGTTTTGGAAATTTCGTGAAACTGAGTTACTTCAGGAAGTAAGAGGAAGCAATGTGATGGCACGGATGCTGTGATTGCCACTGTGTTACTAGAAATCTGATTTTTACTGTCTTCTCAGGAAGGTCTAGAGTCTAGCTGAAGGTGCCTTCGTTTTGACAGTATGAAGAAAGAATAATACCCAAGAAATCTCCGGTTTCTCATAGAGAGGGGTTTGCTAACTTGACTCCATATTCCTCAAGCTGGATTCTTCAATGTTTATGTAGGCCTTGCCTTTGGGATTTTATTGCTGCAATGAAACACTATGATCAAAACCAAGCTGGGGAAGAATGGGTTTATTTGGCTTAAGCTTCCAGCCTTGAAGAATGCCAAGAAAGGAACTCAAACAGGGCTGGAACAGGGAGGCAGGGACTAATGCTGAACTAAGCAGAGGATGACACTTACTCGCTTGTACCTCATGGATTGTACAGCCTGCTTTCTTTTTGAATCCAGGACCAGAAGCCCCAAAGTGCCTCCCACTCGATGGTTAAGCCCTCCCCATCCACCA
>CM053766.1:8649733-8667235 GCA_028658305.1 Pachyuromys duprasi | reverse complement strand
GGCAGAAGAATAAGGGATTGTAAGCTAAACTCAGCTACATAACAAGTTCAAGACAACTCCCGGTTCACAAGACTACTCTGGTCACCAGCTGCCTGCTAGGTCTGTCCTTTGTATACTTAGTTATACTTAGTATAACTTAGTATATGTGCTGACATTTCAAATGGTAGAGCTATTATGCATGATTCCTTCTTAAAGTGAATTTTCTATGTCTAATCTTCCTTTTGCAGTAAAATACAGCATTTACAAATGTCTTTTGTTTATATATAGCTTTGGATTTGTTCTTTTTCTATGAAATTCATATTTTGAAAGGTAACATCAATCAAAGTTTCTGAATCAACTCAGGCTTTATTTTAAATCAATAAATGAATAAATCAAGATGAAAGCAAAGTAAAAATCAAATTCCACTGTGTTGTGTTGGAGGGGCAGCTAATTTTAAGAGAAACACTGAGAATTCTGGTTGTGTTGTTATTACAGTCAGTTAATGTATCTCCATTACAAATATTCTATGGTAGTCAGGCATCACAGTATGCATTTTGGTCTCAGTTACCAAGACAGAAGAAAATGGCTAGAGCTCAGGACTGCAAGCCACACCGGGTAAAATACTGAGAACACCTGCTGTGATTCAGGTGTATTATAATTGGTTGATGGCCCGCTGATGGCACTGATTTTGAAGTTGCAAGGGGTGAAGTTAAACATCAGAAGTGCTTTGCTAAAGGCAGGCTCTTGAAGATTACAGTCTGTTTCAACTGCTTCCTACCAGAAGTTTTGTCATTTCCACAAGTAAAATAACAGCCCATTGCAGAGAAGTAAATTAAAATCTTTTGTGGAAATGATATCATGGCTTGGATACTACCATTTCAGGTTATTTTTTCAGTGGTATATAATAATTTGCTTCATTAAAATTTGGAAATTCTTATTTGTATACACTATTGTTACTCTCATTTTGTCCTCTTTCTTGTCTTCTTTCTTGTTTTGATTTTGCCTGTACTTAACAGCAAAACAAAACAAACAAACCTTGTTTAAAAAACGAGTTTCCATATAAGATAAGCACTCATATTTCATTTGGATTGATTTCTCTTTTGTGCACTCACACTACCCAGCATTTACCCAGTTTATGCTCTCCATTTTATTCAACTGTCTTGGCCGTATTTTATTTTATAGTCTGTCCTAGAGACCACATCCAGGGCCAGCACATTGACACTGAGCCATACATGTAGGCCTTATGTGAATATGCTTAAAGACAAATATTTTTCTTTGTGATTGTCTTGTCAGAGACACACATCAATTATTTGATGTATGATGCAAAGAATTGAAGCAAATTGAAAGAAAACCTGCCTCTTTTCTCATGGACCATTGTTCTATATTCGTGTAACGTGGACAGTCATTTGACTTACCATTTTGAAGTGTGTGGAGACTTACAGTGCAAAACTGAAAGAAACCTCTAACTTTATAAATAAACTATTTAAATTGTTACCCCAAACACTTTGTTCTTCACATTGACTTTTGAGTTTATTTATTCTCTAATATCTAGTCATCATACTATGGGAAAATTTTTTGAAAAGTACTGTTTTTTCTAACAAAGGGTTAAACAAGACAAATCTCATTAAAAATCTCATTTAAAATTATGTCTAGGATATTGTTATTGTAAACAAAGTTGAATTTATAAATTTGATGATGAAATACTGTGAAAAAAACCAATTAAAGCATTTTACTTCTCACCTTTGTTGATCATCACACTTTTATTTATTCCATTAAGCAGTGAGGAATCATCCCCAGGCGAACTCACACCTCAGAATCTGAGAATGAGTCAGACCTTTCAGAGCAGGTCACTGTTCTTGAAAGAGAAAAGGGCTATTCACTCACAAAAATATCTCTCACAAGAAAGAGGCTTTTTCTTTTTATATGAGGTAAGAGACCAATAAAAATTGGTGTGTCTCATATCACACTAAAGGAATATAGTTTATTATTATATATAAAATATATATTTAAATATATAAGTATTTTAGCATATAAAATATACTACTATAAGTATAAAAACAATGATTTCTGTGGCACTTATTAGTCTATCATATTATAATACGCATATCAAGATAATAGATACTAAACACATAAGCTTAGGTAAGAAGGTAAAAGTCTAAAGTCACTCTGGGTACACAATGAGATCTTTCCTCAAAACTAAAAAAATGAATAAATTAATGAATATTAACAGATTTTATATAGATTTTACAGTTATTACATATCTATAAAACATGAGAGTACAACATTTTAATATGGGAAAATAAAGTATTCTTATAAATTAGACTCAGTGTTCTCTTTAATTACTGCCCCACTTTGAATTACTATTGCTGTAGCACAATTTTCTTTTAATCTTGAATTTATATTTCAAATATCTGTTTCACTATTTGGTCAAATGTATTATCTTATAGTATCTACTGTCAATGTGACTGACTTTAGCAATAGTTTTAAAAACTATGTAACAATCAATACTCAAAAGTGTAAAAGTAGAGTATATCTGGGACTACTTGAAATGCTTTTCCAAGATTTGCAATACAGGCTGATTCTCTTGATATAATGAGGTTTCATATCTTTTAAAATAAATTTTTTAGGTCAGATCCAGCTCACCTCACCCAAGTCACAAGTCCTAAATGTGTAGTATCTTCAGAATTAGGGACCCACCCTCAACCCCTTAAAAGTAATGATTGCCTATATTGTGTTGGGAGTCCAATAAACTACCCTAAACAATCATTTGAAAAAGGTTTCTTGTTCCTTATACTAGGGATTGTATTATTATTACTTCGTGGTTCTTATGGGAAACACTGTCAGCTCAAATGGCTTAACTATCTTTAAGCTAGGTATGTGGGTGTATATACATTTATATGCATTGTGTATAATTTTATAAAAATAAAAATACTAGCATTTCCTTTCAACTTTAAAAATGTATCTTTTGAGAATTCCATATATAATAGACATTTAAATATCATCTTCTTCATAGGATGGAATTCATTATTCAAAGGATGGAATATAATCCATGTGTTTAGCCAGCCTTAAGCCACAAAGCACAGTGAAGTATTTTTAAGTTTTCTCTATAATTGTAGAAGTTGGTTCTTGCTGTTAGAGAAGATCCATAGCATTTGGTAGAGTTGTCCATAACACCAGCAAGATAAGAATGGAGTTATTTTCCTTTTTTATCAAATAAGATAGAGCCATAAATAGAAATAAACATGACCTTGTGGAAACTTTGCTTACAGTAATTAACATTTTCTACCATTGTGGTTTGGGCAAGTGTCTTTCCTTTCTCCATGATATAAAAGCTGTGTCCCCTGCTTGGTACAACTGGCAGGTGGTGGAATACCTTAATAGCTTGAAGGTCAATGGGTATAAGCAGTTTAAGATGACTGGGGACCCAGGTTCTAGTCTGGTTTTGCTTACTGAACCTGATAAGATCAATTGGTCACACCACAAAATCTCCATAATTTGCTGCCTCATCACTAAGTGAGAATCAACGGGAGAAAAAAAGAAAACAAGAACAAAGCAACAACAACAAAACAACCACCACCAACAAAAAATTAACCTCCATTTTTTTGAATAAAAATATTTTTCTCATGTTTATATCAAGAAATGCCTCAATAACAGAACTAATGGAAGCTGATCAATGGGAATCTATTCAGAAATAACACACTGAAATAATTGGATATTAACCCTTTTTTAGATTGAAGAGGGTACAGTAAGATGGTTGTTTGTCTGTGCTGTGGTCTTGGTTACTGGATGGCTTTGATGTCTTTTTTGAGCCATGTCTCTTTCTCTCCAGGAATATCATTCTTAGCTGCTGTCAGTGACAAGGATGGCAGCCTCTAAAAATTCTCTTCTGCTCATTGTCTGCCTTTTTACAAGGAAAGCAAGCAAGCAGCAGGTTACCACCCCTAATGACAGAGATCCAGCCTTCTGCCATCCCATAACAGGACCTTAATAAAAAGCAAAAAGAAAAAAAAATGCTTTCTGGATTGAGATAGTTTAAAACTTGAATACCATATTATAAAAGCATATAAAATTTTGCACAAAGTATACTAAACAAAAAATGTTCAATATTCATTTACTATATTTATAAAAAGAGAACATGTGATGCATTACTGTCCTGGCCCCAGAGACACATAAACAAACATATACAATTCTAGTACCATTTTATTTGGATATTGTGATATTCTGAGTTAGATAAATGAGCACAGCTTTTGATGTTATTTTGTGCTATAGCTCACCGTGTGTGTGTGCGTGCGCGTGCACGCATGTGCACCTGTGGAGTTTTGTATGTATACTTATGGAATCTAGAGGTAGACAATGAGTGTCTACCAATTATTAATTTCCATCATCCCTTCTGAAACAGATTCCTTTAATGAATGCAAAGTCTCTGACATATGAGTTGGCTACCCAAATGATTCTGAAAATCACTAATTTCTAGATGTGCACAAACACAGATGTACACTACTGGGAGACTAAAGGTGTGTACTGAAGATCCAAAGTTAAGCCTTCATACATAAAATACAGACATGTTAGAAACTGAACCATTTCCCTATATACTTCACAGTTTCTTCAAGTATATTAAAAACTTAGATGTGGTTTTATAAGTCTATGTGGACACCATGAAACTTTTGAAAGGAAAAAATATAGCCTAAATTACATGGGATCAGAGTTAATCATCTACTGTACAAGGACTCTTGAGAGTTTCTGGCACCCAGCACTTCTAGTATACTGCTCAGCTTCACTGCTTCATGATTTCAACATACAGCACAGATGTTTTTGCTTAGAGTTACATGCTATCCCCCAACCCAAGGCTAACAAAAGCTGCTAAGATGCCTGGTCAGACTCCAGGCAGCTGCATCATGGGAATCTGGGAATCACTATGTGTTTAGGATAAGCAATTTCTGCTATGATGATGATTATTGATAAATAGATAGAAAAATAGATATAGATGATAGATAATAGATATATATGATAGATAAATATAGATGGACAGATAGATGGAGATGGATAGGTGATAGAGATAGTTAGATAGATAGATAGATAGATAGATAGATAGATAGATAGATAGATAGACAAACATGGATTACAGAGTTATCAGAGTCCTTTATAACAGGTTGGAGAGATTCCTCTAATCATAGACTCAACTGTTGCTGCTCCACAACACCCAAAGTCAGTTCCCAGCACTCATACCAGGAAATTGTTTTCTGACACCTCTTTTTGGCCTCTTTGGGTGCCTGCACTCAGATACCTGTTACAACTCTCCACAAATGCTCATTTAAAATGATAGTCTGCTGTAGGACTCTTTTCATTTTTTTTTCTGAAAATATATTTTAATTAACTTTTTATTTTTTATAATTACACTTTGTTCACTTTATATCCCAGCTGTAGCCCCCTCCCTCCTCCCCTCACAACCCCAACATCCCTCCCTCCTATCCTCTTATGCCCCTCTCCATGTCCACTGAAAGGGGAGGTCCTCCTCCCCTTCCATCTGACCCTAGCTTATTCAGTTTCATCAGAACTGGCTGCATTGTCCTCCTCTGTGGCCTCTCAAGACTGCTCCCCCATCAGGGAGAGGCTGTCAAAGAGCTAGCCACTGAGTTCATGTCAGAGACAGTATTTGTCCCCCTTACTAGGCATCTACTTGGATACTGAGCTGCCATGGGCTACATCTGAGCAGGTGTTCTAGGTTTATCCATTAATGGTCCTTAGTTGGAATATCAGTCTCAGAAAAGACCCCTTTGCCCAGATTGTTTTGTTTCTGTTGCTCTCCTTGTGGAGCTCCTGTCCTCTCTAGGTCTTACTGTCTCCCTCTTCTTTCCTAAGATTCCTTGAACTCTGCTCAAAGTTTGTTACTGAGTCTCTGTATCTGTTTTTCTACAATGCTGGGTAGAGTCTTTCAAAGGCCCTGTGTGGTAGATTCCAGGAATCTTATATTTTAAGGTAATACATTAGGTCTATAGGAAATTACAAAATAAATTTAGGCTGATTAGTGGTCTCTTTCTAAATTTAGAAGGACACAAAAAGTAGATTGAAGAGAGAAAATACATTTGATTATACATTTTTTATAATCTAGTTTCAAAGTGAAAAACCAAAAGTAAAAATAGAGAAGTAAAGACTGATTAACAGTGTATAAGACCATTAAACTGAGCTAAACTGTACTCCATTGGGAATCACAGACTCTTCAAAATTCCTTATTTTAAATTGCTGAGTAGTATTCCAATGTGTAAATGTACCACACTTTTTGTATCCATTTTTCAGTAGATGGACATCTAGGTTGTTTCCACATTCAGGCTATTACAAATAAAGCTGCTATGAACATAGGTTAGCAAATGTCCTTATTGAATATTGGAGCATCTTTTGTGTATATGCCCAGGAGTGGTATAGCTGGATTTGAGGCAACATTATTCCTAATTTTCTGAGAAAGCATCAGATTGATTTTCAAAATAATTGTATAAGGTTACATTCCCACCAACAATGGAGAAGTGTTTCCCTTCCTACACAACCTCTCCAGAAAGCATCATCCCTTGAGTTTTTTATTCTCGCCATTCTGGTGGATGTGAGGTGGAATCTCGTGGGTTTTTTTGGATTTGCATTTTCTGGGTAACTAGGAATGTTGAGCATTTCTTTAAATGTTTCTCTGCCATTCAATATTCCTCTGTTGAGAATTCTCTGTTTATCTTTGTACCCCATTTTAAAATTGGATTTCTTAGTTTGTTGTTGTTTAACTTCTTGAGTTCTTTATAAATTTTGGATATTAGCCCTTTGTCAGATGTAGGGTTCATGATCTTTTTCTGGTCAATAGGCTGTCATTTTGTTCTGATGTCACTGTCCATCAATGGAGTAATGGATACAGAAAGTGTGGTACATTTACAAAAAGGAATACTATTCAGCAACTAAAACCAAGGAAATCATGAAATGGGCAGGCAAATTAGAAAAGATCATCCTGAGTGAGGTAACCCAGAAGCAGAAAGACACATATTGTATATACTAACTTATAAGTGGATATTAGCCATATGATATAGAATAAACATAATAAAATCTATAGTCCTAAAGAAGGTAAACAATGTATGGCTATAACCTAGAACTCTTGCTCTGATGTAGCCCATGGCAGCTCAGTATCCAAGTGGGTACACTAGTAATGGGAACAGAGACTGTCTATGACATGAACATAGTGGCTAGCTCTTTGACCTCCCAATCCTCCATGGGAGGAACAGCCTAACTAGGCCACAGAGAAGGACATTGTAGCCAATCCTGATGAGACCTGATAAGCTAGGGTCAGATGGAAGGGGAGGAGGACCCCCCCATCATTAGACTAAGAGAGGGGCAAGGAAGAGATGAGAGAGGGAGGGTGGGATTGGGAGGGAATGTGGAAGGGGGATACAGCTGTGATAGAAAGTAAATAAAGTGTAATTAATATAAAAAATAAAATTTAATTTAAAAAGTAAAGTAAGCAAACAAAAAAGAAGATAAACCACAAGAAGAACCCTAGGGAAAAGGCTGAAACCTCACTCAGAAGTGCAAAGAGGATAGAAACTGGAAGTAGGACAAGACAAGGAACAGGACAAGAGCCTTCCACATGGGACCTCTGAAAGACTCTATGCACCAGGGTATTGAAAGAGATACTGAGACTCATAGCCAAACTTTGGGCAGACTGCAGGAAACTTTATGAAAGAAGATGGAGATAGAAAGATCTGGTGGGGTGAGGAACTCCACAAGGAGACCAACAGAGCCAAAACATCTTGGCCCAGGGACCCTGCAGCCATTGATATTCCAACCAAAGACCATGCACTGAGAGGACCTAGAACTCCTGCTCAGAGGAAGCCCATAAAATGCTTAGTTTCCAAGTGGGTTCCCAAATAAGGGGATCAGGGGCCAATCCTGACTTGAACTCAGTGGCCAGCTATTTGATCACATCCCCTGTGGGGTGCAGCCTTGCAATGTTACAGAGGAAGATGATGCAGCCAACCCTGGTGAGACCTGATAGGCTAGGGTCAGACAAAAGAGGAGGAGTTCCTTCTTTATTAGGGGACTAGGGAAAGGGCTTAGGGGGAGAAGAGGGAGAGTGCATGGAAGTAGGAGGTGATGAGGGAGGGAACTTCAGTGGGGATACAAAGTAAATAAATTGTAATAAATTAATTAAAATATTTTCAACTAAAAATAAAAAATAACATCAACCAAAAAGATAATAACTAGTCTTATTTTTGTAACTGATTATATTTTCCCTCATGGTTTGTGGACACTTTTGCCAAATATTCTCTTACTTTGTAATATGCTTTCCCATCATTGGACCATTTTCAATTGGATATCCATATGTATATGTCTATGTATATCACACATTTAACAAAATGCTTTTCAGCAATGAAAGCAGAGTATACTTGTTTTGTTAATTATGTGGATGGATTTGACAATTTTCTAGATGAAATTAGATAGAGCTACAACAGGAGGCAATGTATTATTTTTATAATAGTTAGAAGGCACAAAATAAGCAATAGGAGAGAAGGAACAAGTTGGGAGCCTACCACAGATGTCCTATAAAACACGGAACCCAGCCAAGAAGCAAAGCAAATGTGAAGACTCACAGCCAAACTTTAGACAGAACAGAGGGAGTCTTTTGGAATTAGGGGAATGTAGAAGGACCTGGAGAATAAAGGAGCTACACAACGCAACCAAAAAAAGCCAAAAATAAAAATAAAAAATAAAAATGCTGGTCACAGGGGGGACTGCAGAGATTGATGCACCAACCAAAGACCATGCATAGAGAGCAACTAAACCCCCTGATCAGATGTAACACATAGAGGGCTCAGTCTTCATTTGGATGCCCTAGTAAGGGGAAAAGAACAGTCTATGACATGAACTTGGTTGCCCTCTCCTTGATCACTTCTCCTTGATGGGACCACCTAGCCGTCCCACTGAGGAACAGGACTCAGACAGTCCTGTTGGGACCTGATAAGCTAAGGTCAAACAGTAGGGGAGGAGGACTTCCTTTATCAGTGGACTAAGGAAGAGGGATAGAGGAGGAAGAGGGATTGTGGGTGGGACTATGAGTAGATGAAGGAGGGGCTACAACTGAGATACAAAGTGAATAAATTGTAAATAATAATAATTATTACTACATTTAATCGACATTATAATTTAATTTAATATTTAATTAATATTATAAATATTATATAAATAATAAAGAGTATTATAAATTTAAAAGCAGAAAATCCTGAGTTAGTAGAAGTTGAGAGCAAAGTATATTCTAACAGAGCCCATGGAAGGTGAGGGTAAAGAATGAGGACAAGGTTATTTTTGGTATATACCAAAAGGCCCTGTGTTACTTGGTACAAGATAAATACAACAAAAATAATGTATTCTATATCTGGAAAATGAAGATAAAAACTTTACATACTCCTCAATATGAAATGTTAACATTTTTATAATATTGAGAATATGTTAATTGTACATATTGATCACTAATCTATCATCTGTAAAAATATTAGTGTTATTTTCATGAATATATTCAAATAATATATTTTGACACAATTTTTATTTTTAAAAACAAAAGGAAATACACCTTTGCATTTTGACCAATAGATGCTTGCCAGGCAGGAATCCCTCTGCTTTGGGCATGCTGGAGGGGACTGGACTCTTCAAATCACTAACCTAAACATGAGGCTCTTGGCTTTCATCGCTTTGGTGGTGAGGGTGTGTGAGCCCAAGCTGTAGCTTGTAATAAAAAGATCGTCATGTGTTTTGCAACAGACTCGACTCAGGGTGGTGGTCTTTTGGGGTCTTGTGAATTGGCACAATAGATCAATCTGTTTCTATGCCAATACCATGCAGTTTATATTACTATTGTTTAGTAGTATAGCTTAAAATCAGTGATGCTGATACTTCCAGAAGTTCTTTTATTGTAAAGAAATATTTTGGATATCCTGGGTCTTTTATTTTTCAATGTGAAGTTCATGTTTGCTCTTTCCAGGTCTGTAAAGAATTGTTTTGGAATGTTGATGGGAATTGCAATCAATCTGCAGATGGTTTTTGTCAGGATGGCCATTTTTACTATGTTAATCCTACTGATCCAAGAGCAAGGGGAACTTTCCTCTTTTAAAAATCTTCAATTTCTTTCTTTAAAGACTTGAAGTTCTTGTCATACAGGTCTTTCGCTTGCTTGACAAGAGTTACATCAAGATATATTATATTATTTGTGGCTATTGTAAAGGGTGTTCTTCCCCCTATTTCTTGTATAAAGAAGGGCTACTGAGTTTTTTGTTTGTTTGTTTGTTTTGTTTTAATTTTTAAATTTTGTTTCCAGACTTTGCTAAAGTTGCTTATCAGCTGTCAGGGATCTCTGGTAGAATCTTGGGAGTCACGTATGTATACTATCCTATCATCTGTGAATAGTAATACATTGACTTTTTTTCTTCCAATTTTTATTCCCTTGATCTCCTTTACTTGTCTTATTGCTCTAACTAGAACTTCTAGAACTATATTGAAGATATATGAGGAGAGTTAGCAGCCTTGTCTTGTCCATGATTTTAGTAGAAATGCTTTAATTTTCTCTCCATTTAACTTGAAGGCCTAATATCCCCTGAAGCTGGAGTTACAGAAGGCTGTAAGATGACATGTGAGTGCTGAGTACCAAACAGAAGTTCTCTGCAAAAGCAGTGTTAGAGTCCTGGAATCACTGAAGAAAGATAACAGATTCAAGTTATATGCAAAAGCAAGGGTGTTTATTCTGCAGAAAATTTCCAGCATCTTGGGGTCACCACGCTTTAGAATGGGACCACAGAGCAGGAATGCAGGCACCCATTTAAAGGCAATTAGGGTATTTCCAGAAGGAGTCAGGTGACCTTTCCTTTGATTGGTTGGTAGTGACTCAAGAAGTAGGCAGGGTAGGATTTCCTAAACATTTCGGAACTTTCTAGAGTTGCTAAGGACATCTCCTCAGATTTGCTGAGTCATTATAGTTAGCCCCATGTGAGAACCTTTAAGCACAATGACTGCCTGCGAGCTGCGGTTTTTCCAAAAATTGATTTTCTATGTTCTGAGAAACAGAAACTCAGGCCTACTTAGGCAAATTTGAAAAATGAAGCCTGTAATGGAGTCAGATTAGCTAAACAGATTGGGGCCTTCTGAGGATCTATCAGGGCTTTGGATTTATTAGACCTCTCAGCAGCAAATGTTTTTTAAACAAGTTTGTTTTAATCCTAGGTGTGGCATGTGGGACTGATTTGCTTCGTGCCGGCTTTTAGAGGAACTCGTTGCCAGCTACAGATAGTTTAAATATGAGGACTCTGGAGAGAGAATAAATGCCAGAGCACAGAGAGCATGGAGGAGTTCACAGGAAGAACATGTCTGCTGCTGCTTCCCCCCTGTGGCTCCTGTTGCTTTGATGCAGTGAGACAAGAAATTGGGGATTTCCTGAAACAAGAATTGGACTGGCTCCAAAGAGCCCGTTGACCCTAACCAGCAGAAAACAGCTTAAGAGAACTGGGATCCCTCTCCCAGTGACCCTTGATCTCTCTTATCTGGTGTTCTGGTTTTAGAAGAGATTGGGGTGGAGTAGGGATAAAGAGATATAGAAAATGTAAATAAAGAGTTTTTAGAAAAGTACGCCAGCAGTTTCTCTCCATTTAACTTCTAGGCTTACTATCCCTGGAGCTGGAGTTACAGAATTGTAAGCTTTCCATGTGAGTGCTGAGTACCAAACACCGGTTCTTTGCAAAGGCAGCAAGTGTTCTTATGTGCTGAGCGAGGTCTTCAGCCCCAGAATTTGGTTTGTTGATTATGTGAAATGAAGACAGGGACTAGTATATGCTAAAGAAGCACTTTAATAAATTCTAGATTCTTTTTGTATTCAGTGTGATTCATTAAAAATTTAAAAATCTAAAAAATTATAAACGCTCCTGCAGATTGTATTATATTGGCTATATATGCTTATGACAGGAGCACTGAAATAATAGATGTTATTCATGATAATATTTTCAATACAAAATTTTCTATTGTTTTCTTTTAAACTTATGTGTATCTACTGATCTATATGATAGACAAAATGAGATTAGCAAAAAAACTTCTTTTGATTTTCTATTTAATTAGGTACAACAGAATAGCTTATGACTTCCACCTCATTGCTTTTTTTTAAACAAAAGGATTTGGTAGCTAACATTCTAGTGAGTGTTTGATATTGATAACTTCCGTTGTATCCTTGGTAGTAAATTAACTTCATCTTGAATTTCTTTTAAAAATCCCCCTCTCAAATTGTCTAGTTTGAATCAATACATCAGCCTCTTCTGTCAAAACATCAAAAAAGGAAATCAAATCGAATATAATTTATAAAAGATGAAAAAAATAGTGGACATAAAATATATACCAATTATAATGAAAGGATGGAGTTGAATTTTCTTATTACAATATGCATTTCTGAGCTCATTAAATATTTTTCATGTAAGTTTGTTCATCATTGAATAGGATTCAGGAATTTTTTAAAGAAATGATGATTCTTGAAGAAGGCATTTACTCAGTTTATGTATGCTGTGAGATTATGTGCACGTGTGCACAAGTTTCAGCAGTTAGCTCGTCTTTGGTTCAGTTATCAGCATCAATAAACAAAATTGCTTCCCTGAAGCCACAATTCTGAACTAACAAAAATGAACAGACACAAAAGTCAATATGTATACAAATATCATGTTTTTCATGACATCTGGGAATTATTTTTCTATGTTTATATGTTTGACTAAGAAAATTCCATCACTCTTCATATCAGTTCAATTTACATGAAGAATATCAAATAATCATAGGAAATATCTTAATTTGGGACTTATTTTGTTTGTTCATAATTTCAGACTTGCAGAAAAGTTTTAAAGTACAACAAAATAACTCAAGCACACCCAAAATTTTCTTAGCTCAAGAGATGCCTAAGTATTGTGTAGCATCTGGAGTTGTCTCATTAATCACACTTTTTACAGCCATGTTTGTTCAGTGGGAATATTTGCAATATTGGTTTGGAGATGATTTGGTATAGTCAAAGAACATATTTCAGAAATTAAACCTTCAGTGTATGTAGTCAAGTCACCATGTATTATCAGTATAGTAATGTCACTGTAGAATCTTAAGTGTGAAACCACAGTTCTTGGATATGTCCACTATTCAAATGTCATATCAGTCAGTTAAAAGAAGAGACCATAAAACAATACACACCCGAGCAAAGGCAATAAATGGAGTTTTAAGTTGCATATCTTAAAACTAGCAATGAGAAAATTTGAAAGAAAACAAATCTGGATTCCAGGACCTAAAAGTGCTTAAAGAGCTGTTTTGTATAAGATGACATTTAAAATTAAAGGATGGTATGAAAATGCATGTGAGAAAGAGCTGGAAGAGCAGAGCTTCCCCCAGCTCCTAGCCACCACAACATGCCAAAGTAATTAATGGCCATGAGAAGATGAGTAATTAGTAATACTGTGTACATCTTGGCTATATATGCTTATGACAGGAAAATATTTTCTCAGTGTCTACAGTGAAATTTAAGCATTCTATTTCATGTATTTTTAGGAAGATATATGGTATCTTTCCAAGGACCTAAACCATCTAGAAGACATAGAAAATGGCCAAAAGGGTTTGACTTTCCAATGAAAGAATTCAAATATCTTACTTTAAATGAAGCTCACAGAAGACAAATCTCAATTATATTCAAGAATACACGTGCTAAGGATTTCAGTGTTAAGTATTAATAAAGTCAAAATATAAGTAGAGATCGGAATTAAATCCTTCGTTGATAGAAAATAGGAGCAAATTTAAAAACTGAAGGACTTTAGAGAAATGAACAGCAAACACCATTAGTAATAAACTTTGATGAGAAAATATGGATTCTTCTAAAAAATGCCAGAAGAACTGAGCTGAATAGTAAGATAAAAACACCAGCCTCTGTATAAACATGACTTGACAAAGGAAACAATAAATAGAAATGAACAAAATAAAAAGCTATGCAAAATGTCAGAATGTGAGAGGAAAAAAATCTAAGAAACTAAGTATAAAACATTTTAAATAGATTGGGCACCGACATAAAATAATGAATTATATGGAGAGAACAGATATTAATTTATTTAACTTATCTGGGAAAATCTCCAAATTATATTTCAAAGTACCAAGTATACTGTTTGGCCAAAACAAGTATCCTGATAGTAGGTTACCCAGTGACACAATTCCATCAAACAGGATGTCTTTTCAGTTACCTCAAAATGTCTTGCCAGTTATCTGAAAATAATAAGAAAATAAGAGAAGCTTATTTTCTTTTGGAATAATTTACTCCACACATCTGTATTTAGGTCTGAGTGAGGAAGTCAGCAATAAGTCTGCATGCATGTACATGTTTATGCTCTTTTGTTTGAAAATCCATACTATCTACTTACTTGTTTCTGAGCATACTCATTTCACTGCCTATGTGTCCATATGTGGTTTCTTTCCGTCCATGTCTGAAGCATGATGGCTGTTCAGAGAGCCTTATGGTCACTTTGCAGCACCGATGTGAAGTACTTACACTGTTTGAGGCTTCAATAAGAATCTTGTTTAGTTTGGAGTTACAGGTTAGCAATTTTTGGAAGATTTGTTCACTTGAAGAACATATAATATTCATTTGCTTAGTTTATTTTTATTTTTTCAATTTTTATTATAATATTTTTTGTATTTATAGGATAGATGGCTATTTTAACATGAGTTTGATACATTATAGACTGAATATTAACTATCTCAACAGACTACAGCTATGAAGGTATAAAAGAGATCTGATATATTCTTATAAAACTAGATGTCTTATGTGTATACAAGATGCTAATGGGAGTAATTATTTGTTAGTTCTTTAAATTATTGTTATTTCATCTCTGGAATCATTTTTCACCAATCTAGGTAAATGGGATAAAATACATTGTATGCAAAATCACATCCTATTAAATAATGAGGGTTTGAAAAGAGAGGACATTAAAGTGGTGGTTCAGAGGAGGGAAGCAAAGATATCATAGCAAAAGTCAACAGCAAACATAATGAGAACATTAGTTTCTTCAGGGCTCAAGCACTGTCTGCTACTGTACCACCCACTCACATAGGGGAATAAGATAATGCCAAGGCTGGGCTGTGTCCACCATGTGAAAAAAAAGAAAAGAGTGTTTACAAATTAAAAAGGAACCCAGGGAACATTCTCTTTGCGGGCAATCCAATACTCTGTGAGTATCCAGCTGCAGGTTTGAATGAACAACCAATAGAATGAAACAACACTTACACTTATTTTTTTTTTTAATTTTTTGCTCTGTTAAATTGTAAAGACTTTCTTGAATCATACAGGAAGTGAATTTTTTTAACTTTACAGTTTACCAGCCTACCTAGGCATTTGAGTCTTTCAAATATATCACTAAATAGAAGAAGAGAAAAAAAGTAATGATAGCGCATGAGGAGATAGGGCTTATTCATCAAGTTTCAGTGTAGAACACTTTGCCTAGAAGGTGTTCCAGAAGTAGAACCTAACTAGATTCAAAACAACAAGAATGAATAAATTGGATCACTATTCCCAGTGAATACAAGCAGGACCAAGAATGGGAACATTCTAACCAAGTAATTTAAAAACTGTACACAAATTTCAACAAAACCCAGATGTGCCTCCCTTATAATTTTAAAAATGAATTTGTCAAGTTACTGAAAACACATGGGCTTTCATACAGGGCATCCAAGGAACATAAGTATTGATAACAAAACTTTTATAGGCTAGAGCATACCTTTTGTTCATACTAAAAGGCCAGGGTTAGAAGGGACTATAGAAATAATCTCCTTTCCATGAGTAGATATTGCCTTAAATTGCAGGAAAAATGACACAGAAAAGACCAAGAAATCTATGGTGGTTATTTTGGCCAAATTATTTCAGGGTAGAGGATGAAGATAGGAAGAGAAGTGGATCAAATAAACTAAAGAGAGACCCTAGGAGAAGAAAGCTATGCATGTTTCACGGAACAGGAGTGATGGAAAGTGAAATCTCCAAGGGAGTGTACAGAAGGGAGAGAGAAGAAAAGCCATGGATAAAGTGGAACAGAATTATGGTTCGGATAATTAATTGAGAGGATTGAGGAATCCTACTGGATATTTTGAAGTTGATTGTGCACAACTGACAGCTCATGGAATTCCTGACCAAAAGTAATTCCAGTCATAATGGTCACTTTCAGTCATCTCAAAGTAGTGCAAAGGCAGCAACTGTTACTGGAGTATCAACAACAAAACAACACAAACCCTTTTTCTTCCCCATTGGCTGTGAATTAGGAGATGGGATAGCAGAATATTGTTTCCTCTGTATGCTGGAGTTTCCAAGAACAATTGTTGGGATGAAACTTACATGAACTAAAACCTAGAATAACATTCTCTCCTGCTAGACACTGGGAGGATCCAAGATGACTGCCACAAGAGAACACTGTGTCTGAGGAGTAGGACAGCAGAAACAATGCAGCTACCAGGAGACTGAACTCTGGGACCTAAAATGCCAGCATTTGTGATTGCCAGGTGAGCAGAACTCCTACAGTGAGAAAATCAAGTGGGAAAACCCTAGGGACACCCAGTTATTACCCGGAAAAATCTCCGGGTGACCAGCAGCACACAGCTCTGATCTGAAGGAGCAGCCATGCTGGGCGCATGCACCCGCCATAATAGACTGGATCACATAGGCTCACAGGCAGTCTGAGAAGGAACCAGGCACCATTTTCACTGAACTGCACATTGCGAACACACACTGTACCCGGGTTCTGCTTCAACCCGCAGGTGTGCTGCAGGCTCACAAAAATAACAGGAACTACCCCAGACTGAGAAGGTCGGGGGACCATTTTGACCAGTCTGCACACTGCGGGCACACACTGCATGCTTCCGCCAGAAAACCTCAGTTCCTGTGTGAGTCCACGGTGGGGGGGGTGTCTGGGAGGGACCCGAGTTCTGCTTCAACCCATGGGTGTGCAGCAGACACACACAGATCGCCAGGGCCACCCAAGATTGAGAGGATCCAGGGAACCTCTTAACCAGACTGCACACTGAGGGCTAATGCTGCACACATCTGCCAGCAAAAACCTCAGTCACTGTGTGTGTCCACAGGCCAGACAGAGAAGGCCTCGGGCACCATTTCAGACAGGCCTGCATACAGCGGATGCACACCAACCCAAACCCACTGTGTGTGCCCCAAATATCATCTCAGACCGTGGTGCACAGCCCCTGGCCCAAAAGGAGACGCCAAATCTCCATTCCAGGGGAGAGCCCTTAACAGAAAGCCCAGGGCAGAGCACACAGCCCCCAGCTGACATCTCAAACCTGGAAACTCAAACTCTAGCACAGAGTGAGGAGTAAAGACTCCAGAAAAGAGGGGTGACCAGCCTCAGTGCTCACAGCTTCTAGCACAGAGCATGAAGCTGGGCACACAGAGCCCACAACAGAGTTCAACTGAGACACAACACACACTAACAAACCACCTGAAATCCCTGATCTTCTTGA
>CM053766.1:8626460-8649233 GCA_028658305.1 Pachyuromys duprasi | reverse complement strand
AGATCCCAGGGGAGGACATTGCAGCCAGCCCTGAGTAGACAGGATTAGCTGGGGTTGGATGGAAGGGGAGGAATTCCTCCCCTGTTGGTGGACTTGGAGGGGGCGGGGAGGAGGGAGATGAGGGAGGGAGTGGGAGAGTGGGAGGGAATGAGGGAGGGGGCTATGCCTGGCATGCAAAATACCTAACCTGTGATTGATATAAAAATAAATAAATATAAAAAAAAACATTCTCTCCTAAAAGAAAACAACTTCATGTAAAGGCTACCTCGGCGCTGAATATGTTACCATTACCCTGAAGAAGCATTCCCTTGCTGTCTACAAAAAGTAAAAGACATGTGAATAAAAAATGGAACCCAGAACAAGTATTCAGTGCATAACTAATAAATGTTGAAATAATGATGCCTAGAAAGAAACAGTATTTTTTTCTGGGCATTACATTTTTTTATTTTTTTATTTTTTATATTAATTACAGTGTTTTTCATTTTGTATTCCAGCTGTAGCCTCCTCCCTCATTCCTTCCCAATCCTTCCCTCCCTCATCTCCTCCCACACCCTCACCAACTCTACTGATAGAGGAGGTCCTTTCCCTCTGACCCTAGCCTATCAGGTCTCATCAGGACTGGCTGCATTGTCCTCCTGTGTGGACTGGCAAGGCTGCTTCCCCATCAGAGGGTGGCAGTCAAAGAGCCAGTGCCTGAGTTCATGTCAGAGACAGTCCTTGTTCCCCTTACTAAGGTACCCACCTGGATGCTGAGCTGCCACTGGCTATATCTGAGCAGGGTTCTAGGCTATCTCCATGAACGGTTGTTGGTTGGAGTATCAGTCTCAGAAAAGACCCCTGTGCCCAGAGGTTTTGCTTATGTTGCTTTCCTTGTGGAGCTCCTCTCCTTTCCAGATCTTACTATCTCCCCCTTCTTTCATAAATTTCTGCCCAAAATTTGGTTATGGATCTCAGCATCTCAGCCCAAAATTTGATGTACTGCTGGGTAGAATCTTTCAGAGGCCCTCTGTGGCAAACTCCTGTCCAGTTTCCTGTTTTCTCTTTCTTTCAATGTCCATCCCATTTGTCTTTCTAAGTGAGGATTGATCATCTTGCCCAGAGTCCTCCTTCTTGCTTAGCTTCTTTAGGTGTACAGATTTTAGTATGTTTATCCTATATTGTATGTCTAATATCCACTTATAAGTGAGTATATACTGTGTGTGTCTTCCTGCTTCTGGGATACCTCACTCAGGATGATCTTTTTTATTTCCCACCATTTTTGAAAGAGACACTTTGGAAGGATTTCAATCAGTAGTAGAGAAATTCTTTATATATGGGTTGATATGCCTAATTATACCATTTAAATATGTTCTAATTGCTCCTTGTTAACAAGCTTCATACATCTGACAAATATGTGAGTTGAAGATTTGAGAGCTCATGGTGATAGTCAAAGGACTCTCATTCAACAGTGCAATCCATATGTCATGATGACCAAAACATATCTGGATGACGATTATTTTTTCAGGGAATAATGATGTTTTATTTTGTGTACCATTTAAAGAAAAGGTTAAATTGCTACTTAGTTTTAAATTGCAAGGTCCATTGTAAAAAAAACAAAACAAAACAAAACACACACACAAAAAAACACATTTTCATATTACTGGACCCTATAGCCTCAGGATTTCATTAACGATCAAATATGGTAATTAGCAAACTGTTTAATAACTTTGCAACTGAAATAGCAGACCATGCTATAATGTGGTGATCGGTTGATAGAATGCCTCCATTAGGAAATATAATTATTTATTTATTATCTATTACAATTTATTCACTTTGTATCTTGGCTGTAGCCCCCCCCCCCAACATCTCCACCCAGTCCCACCCAACCTCCCTCTTCTCCCCTTATGCTCCTCTCCTACATCACTGTTAAGGGAGGACTTACTCCCCTTCTACTGATCCTAGCCTATCAGGTCTCATCAGGGCTGGCTGCATCATCTTCCTCAGTGGCCTGGCAAGGCTTCACTCCCCACAAAGAGGTGATCAAAGAGCCAGCCACTGAGTCTATATCATAGACAGCTTCTGCTCTCCTTATTAGGGAACCCATATGGAGACTGAACTACATATGGTCTACATGTGAGCAAGAGGTCTAGTTTCTCTCCATGCATGGTCGTTGGTTGGAGATTCAGTCTCTGGAGGCTCCCCTGAGCCCCGTTTTTTTGTTTTGTTTTGTTTTGTTTTTGTGGGTTTTTTTGCTTTGTTGGTCTCCTTGTGGAGCTCATGTCCCCTCCAGGTCTTTCTATCTTCCCATTTTTCCATATGGGTCCCTGTGCCTGCTAAAAGTTTGGCTATGAATCTCAGCATTTCCTTAGATACCCTGATGGGTAGAGTTTTTCAGAGGACCCCTGTGGAAGAGGACCCCTATCCTGTTCCATGTCTTCTCCTACTTCAGATGTCTATCTGCTTTGCCCTTCTGAATGATGATTAAGCATCTTCCCTCAAGTCGTCCTTCTTGTTTAGCTTCTTTAAGACTATTACATGGCTAATATCCACTTATAAGCGAGTATATACCATGTGTGTCTTTTTGCTTCTGGGTTACCTCACCCAGGATGATCTTCCTAGTTCCATGCATTTGCCTGCAAATTTCATGATTTCCTTGTTTTTAATTGCTAAGTAGTATGCCATTATGTAAATGTACCACAACTTCTTTATCATTTCTTCAGTTGAATGTAAATGTATTTCTTTCATACTGTTTTGGTGCTAAATCACCTGCCACATTGTGAACTTACCACAAAGCTCAGATTTTTATGCAGATTAGATTTGCACTGTTTTGAACAAATGCAAGGGAAATGGGTGGTGATACCCAAGGCTAAAGAGGAATTTGAAAGCCTTTTAAAATAGAGACAGTTAGGAGTGTTTTTTAAAGTATGGATAGTATGGTTCTTTGAATGAGAATGCCTCAATAAACTGATCTGTTAGCACATTTGGGCAGCAGTTGTTGGAACCGTTTGGAGAATATTAGAAGATACGGTTTTATTGGAGGAATGAGCCTTGAGTTTCAATAACTGATGCCATACCTAGTTACCTTACTGTCTCACTTTCTCTCTGCAGGATGATTGTTGTCTCAAGAATTAAGCTCTAAGCTTCTGCTACAGAGCCATGCATGCCTGCCTACTGTCATACTCCCTGCCTTGATGGTCTTGGACTCACCCTCTCAAACTATAAGCAAGTTCCCTTTTAAATGCTTTCTTTTATAAGTTGTCTAGGTCATGGTTTCTCTTAATAACTATAGAAAATATCTAAGACAAAAGTTACTACCTTTGGACTCATAGAAAAATCCTCTTCATATGGCCCTCAAGAACTAATTGAAAATCTTTATACAGGATTGAAGAGTGTCAATGGGTGTTTAACACTTATCCAGAGAAGTTAATGTTACCACCAGCCTTTTAGTTGCCCCTGACGTCCTTAAAATTATACATCTATGAGAAATGTTAAGGGAGATCATTCAGATATAAGAATCCCCCCTTGTTTCTCTAAACAATTGGCACCCCCAGACATTCGTCACCCTGCCTTGGAACATGAGCCACTTATAAATAATGAAAGAGACAGAAAAGTTTACTCTAGGAAAAGTTTATAGTGGTGCTTTTATCTCATTATTTCTAAACACATACAGAGCAAAAACGAGAGTAATGGACAGCAGCATCTCCAATGGTAAAATACCAAGCCATCTTGCTAACATTCCAATGATAATTTGTGAAGGACCACAACTCTAAACTAACTTATGGTGGCAATCATGGAAACCTTTCGAGTTTGAAACCTAACAGCTTAGAATTTTCATGCAACACATTTCAGCAGACTAGATTTTTCAGAGGGGCCACTGAAGGTTTCTGACTAGGGACTCTGCACCCACGGAAGACAGAGTGCTATTGCACTATGTGGGCTATGATGACGCAAATGAGGTAATAGAACTCTTTCTACCCTTGAGAAATGGTTCAGGGCTAAAATGATTGCTATGCATTCATGAGGTCCTGAAATAAGAACTCCAGCATCCACAAAAAAGCTGGGGAGGGAGGTGCATGCTTGCATATCTAGCACTGAGGGTGAGTGGAGATGGGACACTAGGGCTCACTAGACAGTTGAGCTGGTGAGGTCCAGGTATAGTGAAAAATACCTCCAAATAGGGTGAACAGTAACAGAGATGATATCCTGCATCCACCCTTGACCCTTATGTGCATACACATGCATATTCTCTACATCCAGGCACAATAATAAATAAGCTAACAAACAAATTCATTCTCTCATAACTGGCACATCTGCAGAGAAAGCTGAGTTAATTGTTGTACTTACTGAAGCTTGAAATTGTCAATAGTAGAAAAAATCAGCATCCACACTGATTCCAAATATGCCCTCAAAATCATGCATGGTGCCCTTTGAAAACAATTAACCTTAGGAGAGAAAAAAAAAAAAAAACTAAAACATGTATTGAAAACATTAATCCTGCATGAGGAAGTCACCTTATCAGTGCAAACAGCAACTGTACAAGACCACCAAAATACTGACTTCCACACTGAATCAAAGAGAAAACAGGGCTATAAAACCACCAAAGGGATGTGACTAATTGAGTCTGACACCTTACTTGAACTTCTCTAAATTCCATGAAGCAGGGATCTGGAATGAGTCCAAGAATGTGATCTTAAGAGGAATCCTAATTTGTTGTGGAATCTTAATGGGCATATGTGATTTCACTCCTGACACTCTGTTGCCCTCTATTTTTAAGCATTAATATGCAGCAACCCATTATGAAAGACATACATTAATAATGTGACACTCCTTAAAAGTGCCACACTGTCAAAAGACTGTTCAAGAAACTGCACAAAGCTGTCATTTGTGTGCAAATAAATAATTTCAAGACTAAAGGCAACATGCCTCAGATGTAAATAAAATAACAGTACATATCCATTTGAAGGCTGGAAGACAAACTTCACTTAGATATGTAAAACAGTTGATATTTTTATTAATATTTGTGGAAAATGTTCATTTTATTCCATCCTATTAGGATGAAAGCAACAATAGATGAAATTAAATTATTGTTAAAGGAAATTATTGGTATGTTTTCATTATGATGCTGCTGGAGGGAGATTAGCAGCCTTGGGTTCTAATGAGGAAGGGCCCCTTCCCTCACATCTACTTCTGGGTCTAAGTAAAAACATGGCATTTTGACCTGCTTTAAGGATTAGAATATTATGTACTCTTGTCTCCTCTGCCTAAGAATTAGTCAGTCTGTGTCTGTCAACCACTTGGCCCAAAGACCATTCCTGAAAAAGTCACTTAAAAGCCATACAAACCTTAGAAGAATCTTTATGACTTTACTGAGATCATGTATCTTCCTTACACCAGCCCCATGGAGCTGCATATGGAGCCTCCATTGTATGGCTGCCTACTTCTCTGGCTTCTTTCTTCCTTCTCTCTGTCCCTTTGCTTTCAGTGAGTGGCCAAAATCTTGAGTGTGTTCTTCCTAACACTTGCATCTATCACTTTTTCTGTCTGAAATGACCCTGTGTCATCAAGCAGTTGTTTGCGATCTTTATTAGTGAACCAGCCTGCTTTCACTGCTTCCAACTGGAAACTCAAGGCCCTTTCTCTTCTTTTCATCACCCTTTTAGTAGCAGCTGTTGATTTACATATGGCCTGCTCCATGTTTTTCTCTCAAACTCTAATAAAATCACCCTTGAGCCTCCTCTGAGTCTATTTTTTTTAACTGTTTATTAAGAAAACTAAGGACCCTTGGTGCTTAATTTTCAATTTGTTTAGTAACAGTTCATTTCAAAATAAAAATAAAACTACTTGTATTTCTGAAACATGCAAAAAATATATTACAAATAATTTAGAGGTTATACTAATCAGGGAGACTCAAATTCATAGGAAAAATGAAAAAGCCAAATGATTTCTTTAAAAAGAATAATAGCAAGAACTAATACAGAGACACAGAACTGGACAATGTGAAGAGACTGAGAGATTTTGGAATATTCTTTTCTTGACAGAATATCTTCATCAAATCCTAATTCTCAGAGTTCAGGGAAGTCTTCTAAAGAGTAAGCACAAAAATTATAAGAATCAGATAAGATGGATGAAACTAATGAAACAGTATCTTCCATAACAATAGGACTGACACACATAAACTCTCATAGCCCTTGGCAGCATGCACATGGCCTATACTGGTTCGAGCTGGATAGAGCCCCATCACTGAGAGGAGCCACTAGACATGGTCTCTCACCCCTCACTCAGAAGCTCTCCACAACTCACAAAGGAAATTTTCATTTCTCCAGTGGAGTCCCAGTGAGCCTACAAACCACCCTAAAGGGTAGGCTCCATGCACAGCTGTAGATGCCCAACAAAAGAGGAACTTTTAAAATATTTATTTATTTTTAATTTTTATTTTATATATTAATCATAGTTTATTTACTTTGTATCCTAGCTGTAGCCCCCTTCCTCATTCCCTCCCAACCCAACCACCCTCCCTCATCTCTTCCCTGCCCCTCTCTAAGAACTTAACTGTATTATGGGTTCCAATTTTGTGTTTTTATAGGTTTCGTATCTCTTTCTTTCTCTTTCTCTTTGTGTGAATATACATGTGTATTTCCTGTGTTCCTTTGGGTTGTTTTGTTTTATTTTGATGTGTTTGTTTTATTTGACTATATGTATATATAGAGAAAACAGTCTTGGAGTTGGAAGAGAAGGAAGGGATAGGATCTGGGTGGATATGAAGGAGGGAAAGCCCTAATCAAAATGCGTTGTAGGAGAAAAAATATTTTCAATAAAAAATTCAACATCTGAAAAAGAAATAATGTATAAAAAGATCAACAATTAAATTTGCTAGTAAACCGTCTAAATGGTTAAAGTCTTGCTTTGGTCCTAATTAGGGCTGTACCTTAAAGCTCACTTCAGTTTAGTAGACTTGTGATTGTGTAGAGAGCCTTTCTAAGGCAGGATTCCTGTCCTTTTGAAATGGGTTTAAGATTAAACAATATATGCAACCGCAAAAGCAGGCTTTACCTACTCTGTAGCCGTTTGCTTTCTACAGGTTTACATACTCAACAAATACTCCACACCACCCCTTTCATTGCAGATCCAAAAGGCTCCCAGAGTATAGAAAACCCTAGGAAAGATGAGCACCCATCTGAAAAATGGTGTCTTTTGGAGCTCACACTTCACAGACTCTTGCAGAATTAAGTCTTGGATGGATTACTCTAAAAGCAAATGAGCCACCAGAAGACACTGCTGACACTTCTTCATAAACTGTCTTCACTTATGCTTGAACACTGAAGGACTTGAAGAATTATCAAAAGCAACCAAACAATATTACTAAAAGTAAACCTGTTACCTAAGTAATTATGAGGGGACATAGCCCATTTATCATATCTTCACTTTTAATTCTGTCTTAGAGTTTCAAGAGCACAAAAGGTTATACTTTGCTGGTCCTTAATCTTACAGATAAGGTAATTTAAAAACAGGCATAGCTGCCATCTGAACTTAAGTTTGTGGCATTAGTATCTTTAATACATCTGGCTTGGATTGAGAATAATTTGGCTAGAAAGCATTTTCAAAACACAAATCATTCTTTAGCCTGTGATTGGCATTTTGATACTCATAGGAAAATTTTAAAGTCATGAGCATAAAGGCATTGCTTACATACCAGAGGTGTTTCAAACACCCCTAAATTTTAATACCAAGTGGAAGAATATACCTTTGGAGTGCTGACTGGGAAGTGAAGCTCATGGTAATGAAGTATAGCTTATCAATAATGATTATGGTACATTTTGTTGACTATGCTTAAATATCAAATTCAATAAATGTGAACGTCTGCAAATCACTAACATGGATCAGAAAGTAACCTTTGTTTTCTCGCATTATGATCATTATCACATGGTGATAATGTTACCTTTACAAGTGAAGAGAGTTGTCTAAGAAATTCTTTTAGAAAAATTAACTTTTCAAAGTAAAATATAAATTATAACACATATTAATATTAACTGCTTCAGTGGGAAGATTAGCTCAAAATAAGGCAATAAGCGAAACAACATATACCCAAGAAAGAACATCTATACTTCCCTGTTGATAGACTGCAGAAACTTTAATCTGTGAATGTCCAAGATGCTTTGCTGACTCTGCTCTGCAATGCATATTCAGTCTTTGATCAATTTATGTTATATAATGATTCTCATAGTGAGATTCTAACATTTGAATATACCTCATAAGCGGTATGTAAGTCTCTTACCTTTGACAAATTAAGTACTTGCTGTTATGGAAGAAAGGGTGTCTTAGTTAAGGTTTCTATTGCTGCGAAAAACACCACCATTAGGACAACTCTGAGAAAGGAACATATTTCCTTAGGCTGGCTTACGATTCAAAGGTTTAGTTCATTATCACCATGATGGGAGGCACGGCAGCATGCAGGCAGACATGGTGCTCCAGAGGTAGTCGAGAGATCTACATCTGATTGTCAGGGAGCCGGAGAGAAAGTGAGCTACTGGACATGGTTTGAGCTTCTGAAACCTCAAAGTTCACCGCCAGTGTCACACTTCCTCCAACAGGGCCAGGCCTATTCCAACAAGGCCACACCTCCTAATCATGTGGCTCCCTAAGAGCCTGTGGGGTCCCTTCACATTCAAACTACCACAGGAAAAACATTAAGCAAAAGCCCCACGCACCCACTTACTCACTCCCTCAAATGTGTTTTTAGTAACTGAATGCAAAATACCAACAAATCTCAGAGTTGTTAGAGAAATTAGTCAGAACAGTTATGACTTAGAAGTATGCTTTTCATTAGATCTACCTTTAACTGGCACATTTAGTCTTTACAGCGTCTTGGATAATTATATTATTTAAAACTTAAGCAGATGACAACATCTGATCGGTATGTATGTATGTATGTATGTATGTATATATGTATGTATGTATATGTCATGTTTAGGCTAGATTAATTAGCTCCCCAGAGATTGCAAACATATTCTTCAAAACAACACAGGTGAAGGGAACCCATTGTCTCTAACCAGGAGGAATGAGGACATACTTCTCTTCTTTCTTGTGACTACAGCAGCTCTCATGCTTACTACATGAAGGGAATTTAAGTTTCTGTTATTCTTTGGATCATTATATTCCGCTACGAATAATCACAAAGCATAGGATCCCATGAGCAAATCTCACCTGTTAAGGAAATACCCTAGTAATACTGCGCATGCTTGTATCAGCGTTAAAATAATGGGATTTCTGTCTCCTGTGAGGGCTCTAAGTTTCTAGAGGTCTCTCAACTTAGGACATGTCAGTTCTTAACTGAAGCAAGATACCTTTGATCTGACTAACATTAAGATGATAGCAAAGTTCGTCGATAAGAGACAGACTGACTGAAGAGACATGATAAGCTACAGTCAGATGGAAGAGGGGGAGGTCCTCCCCTATCAGTGGACTTGGAGGGGGGCAGGGAGAAGATGAGGGAGGTATGGGGAGACAGGAAAGGAATGAGGGAGGGGACTACAGCCGGGATACAAAGTATATAATCTGTGATTAATATAAAAATAAATAAATTACTTAAAAAAAAAAGAGAGAGAGAGAGACTGAAACATGTCTCTAGAACTGGTTCAGGCTGAAGAAACGTCCTGTAAACTACGCCTCCTGAACCAGTATAGTGGTACTCATAAAGCTAAACAAAAAGTACACTTATGTTAGTCATAAAGCTAACCACAAATTATTGCAATAAACAGGTGGTAGGTTGTGAGGACTAGGCTGCAACATGTGACTTTCTCTGTGTCATACTGCACAGCAATTTTTACTTCTTTCCAGGGTCCTGGTACAGCTATTTGCCTGTGACTGTGAGTCTGCCGTCATTAACTGCGGTGTGTTTGCCCTAACAGGTTATATGATTTATTATGTGACTTTTCATGACTAAGATACTACAGAAAGGAATACTTTAGAAAAACGTGGCATTTCTGTGAAATATTATAGCCCTGCCATCATCAAGAAATCTATAATCAGAAAGAAGTCAGATTCTTAAAATTAAGGGTTAGTTTCACCTCACCGGACCAGTGTATTATGAACTGGCTTTATAAGGACATTTGAAGCAAACCTAGTAAAAAAAACCTCTCCATACTCATGGATAGCAGGAGGAATGAGAGTCAGAGCAGCAGATACAATACTATTTCATTTGTATAATATAGTATTTTATATTTTTATCTTTCCCTCCTTTGGCCCACTGTCCAACTTGGATTTGACTGGGGAGAGGGAGTTTGCAAGTCAGAATGGTTAGATAAATGAAATTTAGAGTTATTCCTCTTGGAGAAAAAAAGAAAACTTGATATAGATGGGTATTTAACTAAGGTTAGATATAATTGTGGTGGGTTAAATAAAGTTAAACAGTATGTTCTCAATCACAAGTCCCAAATCCCATCTCATATTTGAATGCAAAGAATGGTAAGATATTAGGTGAACATCAAAGCAGAAATTGATGACATTGAAGAAGCTTTGTTTCAGTACATTGATCGTCTTACTGCTAGATGCATATTTATGTACGCCTGATTCATTTCAGGAACTAAACTGAATGTATTCCACTGGCATAATTTTAGAGCAGTGATCTTTTGAAATCATTAAAGTCAATTAATTATAAATATGTTTAGAGTTACCTTTCTAAATCTTATATATTCGTTTTTTTTCTTTATTTATTAAATTTGTAAATATTAGTTACATTTTATTAACTTTATATCCCAGCTGTATCCCACTCCCTCATTCCCTCTCAATCCCACCCTCCCTCCCTCATCTTCTCCCTGCCCCTTTCCAAGTCTGCTGATAGGGGAGGACCTCCTCCCCTTTCATCTGACCCTGGTTTATCAGGTATCTTTAGGACTGGCTGCAAAGTCCTCTTTGGCCTGGCAGGGTTGCTTCTCCCTGGGGGAGGGAGGAGGTCAAAGAGCCAACCATTGAGTTCATGTCAGAGATAGTCCCTGTTCCCCTTAATAGGCTACCCATTTGGATACTGAGCTACCATGGGCTACATCCGAGCAGAGGTTCTAGATTATATCCATACATGGTCCTTGGTTGGAGAAACAATCTTATATATTCTTAACTTATAAATTTAATAATTGATGTTTTTACAAAATGTAGGATAAATGTATTTCTAAGTTCTATAAACAAGTATAGTGAGAGTAATAGATTACAGATTATCTTTAATCATCCACTTTGAGCCAGGCACGGTGGTTCACACCTGCAATCGTAGCACTCATGGAGACAGGCAGGCAGATCTCTGTGAGTGAAAGTACAGCCTGGTCTACAAAGTGAGTCCAGGACAGCCAGGGCTACACAGAGAAACCTTGTCTCAAAAACACAAATACATACTTTGTATTTTTATAATATATATATATATATACATACATGTATATACATATATATGTATATATATAATATGTATGTGTATATTATTAAAGAGCTGGCCATTTTTATTTTAAATTAATTATTTAATTACAATAAATTAAGATTATGTAGGCAGAACTAGTCTGCTTCATAACTCTATAATCCTTAAGTAATAGCCTTTACTAGATTTTGAACTTCAGGCTTAAAACTAATGAAGAGAAGAGAGGGTTTTTTTTTCTCGTTTTTGTATTTATTTCTTTGTTTTACAAATTGCACCCAATACTATGATGTGCAAGGGAACTAACTGGGGTGCAGCTGTAATGTGTTGAGCATTAGTTCAGAAACTGGGAAACAATACTTGATTTATCTCCATAATATTTTGATACAAAATATCAGACAGAGCAAGAATACTCTCTTTTGCACAGTAGAGACTGTATTCTTAGAGGAGTGACAGCCAGGTCTTCTGGTTCTACAGATGACAGTTAACCTCAGGTCTCAATGGCATAACAAAATGAGCACCCAAATAAAGTGAAATTGGCATTTTAATCATCCAAAGAACATTCCAACAATATATGGTACAAAAATTGAAATATACATCTTCTGGTGGGATTCTCGAAGAACTTTTTTTCCCCTTTAGAATAAAAGGTTTCAGAGATCAAAGCTGCAGCACTATCCTTGGAAAAGCAATCTATTATCCACAGGCATGTCATCATTCAGAATCACTTTCCACCCTGTCACTTTGCCCGACATTCTTGTTGAAGCTAACCCAGCAATAAGCTGCAGAGCTGACATTTATGCTTTTGTCATGATAAGTAGTCTCATGAAAATAAGCATCCTGTGCCAAAGCACATTATAAAATGTAAAAAATAACCAAAGCACCTTCATGGTATCCGACCATGGAACCTAGCACACAGAATCTAATTAGATCATCTATTTACAAAATACCTAAGAATCATGCAAACAAATAAGCAAACCAACAAATGAAAAAGGAGGGAAGGGGAGAATTCCATACCAAATGATGAAAATTGACATTTTTATTTATTTTCACATTATTTAAAGTCTTCAACTACATCTTCAAAAATCGTTTAAAGATAATATTGGTAGCTTTTCTTCCATTTCAAAATGAAAGTGACTATATATCTCATCAGTAATATCATTAGGCATCTTGCCATCATAGGCATGTATTTGGAAGGGAACAAATGACAAACTGGTACTTAAGACATTATTTTAGTATCTTTGCTTTATTTGGTTTGCCCTTTAAATAACTTTCATGTTCTTCCAGGTGTTATTGTTTTTTGTTTGTTTGTTTGTTGATGCAAGAGCTCATTTAGCACAGATTTACCTTGAACTCCTGATCGATTCTTGCCTCCATATTCTAAATGCTGGAATTGTACCCCTGTGTCTGACTTTTCTCTAGGGGGTGTTTTGCAGTGTTATTTTTCTCTGATTTATTTTCTTACTTTTAAAATTGAAACTCCTTCTTACAAATAGCACTCTTGCAAAAGTCTTCCAGGAGAGAGATCTGTTAGAAAAAGAAGAGTTTATTTGTGTAATATAGAGAAAAAAATGCTGTATTTATTATTTGCTTTGTAATATTGCTCTGCATACAAGTTACTGTCATGACTCAAACATATTTAGAAGGTGAAATCTGATAGCACATTAGTGCCTTCATATGAAAGAGCATTTTTCTCTACTCAGAGAAATGTATGTTTTATACATACATCAAAAAATTCTCTGTTTATAAACGTCTTCAAAACTGACTATTTTGCAGGCATTACATCTCCTGAATAAAATAGCTACATTAGGATCAGTGATTTCTTGGATATAACTGCCCAGTCATTTCACAAGGAAAAAAAGTTTCTACAAGAACTAGGTCAGCTTTCCTAAAAGATCACACAAGCCTTTACAGGCAATGCTTGACACAAATGATTATTCCAGTGTGTCTATCAAAGACAGTGAGAACTAATACTTCTGCCTTCATTAATATAGTGCACTAGTATGGAAACCAACATTTTCTTTTTCTCTTTTTTTTAACAGTTTTATTTTATATTAATCACAGGTTATGTACTTTGTATCCCAGCCGTAGCCCCCTACCACATTACCTCCCTATCCCCCACCCCGTTCCATCCCTTATCTCCTCCCTGCATCTTTCCAAGTCCACTGATAGGGGAGGATCTCCTCCCCTTCCATCTAACTCTAGCTTATCAGTTCTCTTCAGGAATGGCTGCAATGTCCTCTTCTGTGGCCTAGCAAGGCTGCTCCTCCCTCGGGGCGTGGGGAGGTCAAAGAACCAGCCATTGAGTTCATGTCCAAAATACTCCCTCTTCCCCTTACTAGTGTACCCACTTGGATATTGAGCTACCATTTGCTACATACAAAGCAGGGGTTCTAGGTTATATCCATACATGGTCCTTGGCTGGAGAGACAGTCTCATGAAAGATCCTTGTGCCCTGATATATTTGGTCCTTGCGGAGCTCCTGTCTTCTCCAGGTCTTACTAACTCCTCCTTCTTTCATATGATTCCCAGCACTATGCCAAAGGGTTGGTTATGTTTCTTAATATTTGCTTTGATACCCTGCTAGGTATAGTCTTTCTGAGGCCCTCTGTAGTTGACTTTATTAGAATTATTCTTTAGCTAGTTTGATGTAATTTTATCTCAGCCTAGTTTCCAAGACATCAAGTTAATTATACTTAGTATTAAAATCACTGGCAAACAATTTAATTAGACAGGATCCATGATGCCAATTATTATTATTCCATTAACAAGACAGAATAATTCTCAATATTTTTAAAAGACTAGTGATACTATTCTAAGATCTAAAATGTTTAAACATGATGAATAGAATGGTACCAGCTATCTAACACTGTAGAAAATGTTTAACAAGTTGTACAGCTTAGTAAGATTGTCAACTTTTAACTTAGAGCCTGCATTTGAGGTAAGTAATAGAAAAATTTACTTTGTAAAGGTTATCAAAATCAACCTACCTAATGTATGTATTCCTCATACATTATCCTACTAAATTTTCAAGAATACTCAATTTTAAATATTTATAATGCTTTTTTAAATTTATGAGTGTGCATCTTTGTGTATATGTACACATGTGTGGGTATCTATGAAATCTGGAAGAGGGTGTCAGATCTGCTGAATTGGAGTTACAAATAGATGTGAGACATTTAACTTGATGCTGGGAAGTGAACTCCAGTCCTCCACTAGTGAACTTTGTGTACAGCCCTAATAACCCATTTTAACTCTGGTATTTTTCCGATAGAGAAATCAGTAAAAATAATTCAGGGACATTTTCTGAATTAGTAGAATTTGCAAAAAAATCACATGCTAATCCTGTAGTTAAATATGATTGTATATAGAGTATATTTTCTAACTGTATTGATATGATAAACATTTTTATAAGCTAGCATTAAATGGTCTCATGTATATTTTATATTATAACCACTGTGAATGTATAAAACTGTCACATTTTACCTGACTCTCACCATTAAATTCCTCAGCTCTACATTAACTGTTCTGATCACGTTGGATGAACATCTTATAAGTCATTAGAAAGTTTCTAATAAATCATGTTTCACATTCAAATTTATAAACAACCATTCTGTGTTTAACATATTTGTTCTGGATAGTCTGTATGTCAACTTGTCACAGGCTAGAGTCATTTGGGAAGAAATTCCATCAGTTGAGAAAGTGTCACCATATGAGCTCCAGTAGACAAGCCTGTAGGATATTTAATTGAATGATGGCTAATATAGGGGTTCTCAACCCAAAGAGGTTGTACTTGGATCTATGAGAAAGCAGCCTAAGCAAGTTTTGGGGAGTGAAACAGTAAGCAAACTTGCCTTTGACCAGTCTCTGCCTTGTGTCCCTGCCTTAGGTTACCTAGATAGTGGATTAAACAACATATGATAACACTAGACCTTTCCTTCCCAAGTTTATGTTGATTACCGTATTTATCACATCAATAGAAAAACTAAAACAAAATTATTGATTGTGTTTTTTGTGTGTGCATCATTAAGTGTTTATAACGCATTTAGGAAATTTACCTGCATAAATGTTGCCTACAAGTATATTAGATGCAAATAATGCAAGCTATTCAGATTGGTATAGGAATGATTAATATTTTTATGCATGGAAAGTAAAACCATTTGTCAGATAAAAAATATATGTTAGAAAGCTCATCTCCTTTTGGCTTAGAATTATTAATGCAACACAATTTATTAGGATAAATTGTCACTCATGTCACTTATAACAAAATAAGATTTTATAATGCCATATGTTTTATGTAACTGCACATCATTCCTTCTTAATTCCAGAAAACCATACCTGCATTTGCTTTTCATTTATTGACAGCACTTCTGCCACCGAAATTAACAACCATATACCATAACTCTCTCAGTAGTAAATGATCAGTTTATTGGAAAATTATTGAGATCTCATTATAAATCAGTATGTTATATATATTCAGAATATAACAATACAAAACAGTTCTGATAACTATCTCCATAAAGGGTGGAAGACACACAGAAAAGGGGAAAAACAGGTAAAGGGGGAAAACAAATAAGGTGAGATACTTCAAATTTGAGCTGAGTGAATGACATAGCTAAAAGGGTGGCTGTTCAGATAATCTATTAATATGGAACTTCCTTATGTAAATATTTAATGGAAAAGTGTGTCTGTATACAGAATATATGGATTAATAAGCTTTGTCTCACAACAATATACTCAACTTAGCTAATTAAAGAAAATAGATGTTAATTTCATGTATAATATTAGGAGATTGAAGTTGAAGCATGGAAAACACAGTTACTGGCTTGATCCCTGGTAAGTATAATGGGTGCTGACATATCATAAGTATATAGGAGAACCTAGTGGCATGTGCACCCTCAAAGGAGAGTATGCTGGCCATGTATTGAACCACAAAAGGAATCCCTCTAGGTCCTGACTCTCAAATATCCCCTTACCTTCTGAAAGCAGCACTTTTGGATCAAGTCTTTGAGTACAATGATCCATTGTAGGTTAACAAAATCACACTTCATCCACAGTAGGGTTTCTCCAAGGTCACAATGCAAAAGACATTCATTTCTTCTATAAAGGTGTCAAAATAATTGCTTATTGTTCTGAACTTCATTTTTTCCATTATAATAAACTTGATAAAGATATTACTACATATCTGTTTATAATGTTATCTTTTCCATTGTCTATTAGATTTGCAATGATATCCATTCATTTTTAAATCTGCAAATTTGCAAGATTTCCCATTCTTGATTTTACAGTGTTGATAAATGTTATTTTAAATCATTGGTTTTTAATACTATTACATTTCTTCTTTTTTCTATTATTTTCATTAGTTCTTTTCTAGTTTGTTTGTTAAAGAAGTAAGATACGGAGAGGACAGGAGCTCCACAAGGAGAGCAACAGAACCAAAAAATCTGAGCACAGTGGTCTTTCCTGAGACTGATACTCCAACCAAGTATCATGCAAGGAGAAAACCTAGAACCCCTGCACAGATGTAACCCATGGCAGTTCAGTGTACAAGTGGGTTCCATAAGAATTTATGACAGCCTACAGACTGGGAAATGATCTTCACCAACCCTATATCTGAGAGAGAGCTAATATCCAGAATATATAAAAACGAAAGAAATTAAAAAAGCAATAAATCAAGCAATCCAATTTAAAAATGGGATATGGAACTAAACAGAACTTTCAGTAGAGGCATATAGAATGGCAGAGAAATACCTAAGGAGATGTTCAACGTCCTTAGCCATCAGAGAGATGCAAATCAAAATGACCCCTAGATTTTACCTTATATCTATCAGTATGGCTAAAATAAAAAACTCAAGTGACAACACATGCTGGGGAGGTTTTGGAGAAAGGGGAACACTCCTGCATTGCTGGTTGGAATGTAAACTTGTACAACCACTTTCAAAATCAATCTGGCGCTTTCTCAGGCAATTAGGTACAGTGCTTCCTTAAGATCCAGCTATACCACTCCTGGGCATATATCCAAAAGAAGTTCTAGTATACAACAAGGACATTTGCTCAACCATGTTTGTAGCAGCTTTATTCTTAACAATCAGAACCTGGAAACATCCCAGATGTCCCTCAGTTGAGGAATGGTTACAGAATTTGTGGTACTTTTACACAATGGAATACTACTCAGCAACTAAAAACAAGGAAATCATGAAATTTGCAGGCAAATGGTGGGATTTAGAAAAGATCATCCTGAGTGAGGTATCCCAGGAGTAGAAAGACACACATGGCATACACTCACTTATATAGACATGTAATATAGGACAAAGATACTAAAATATGTGCACCTAAAGAAGATAAACAAGGAAGAGGAGCCAGAGTAAGATAATCAATCCTCACTTAGAAAGACAAATGGGATGGGCAGGAGAAGTAGGAGAAAACAAGTAACAGGTCAGAAACCTACTGCAGAGGGCCTCTGAAAGATTCTACCTAGCAGTGTATCAAAGCAGATACTAGACTCATAACTAACAGGGAAGCTTATGAAAGAAGGGGGATTTAGTATGACCTAGAGAGGACAGGAACTCTTCAAGGGCAAAATATATTAGGGTACGGGGGCCCTCTATGACACTGTATCTCCAACCAAGACCTTGTATGGATAAAACCTAGAACCCCTGCTCAGATGTAGCACTTGGTAGCTCAGTAACCAATTGTTGTCCCTAGTAAGGGGAACAGGAACTACAGGAACTATTTCTGACATGAATTCAACTACTGGCTCCTTTACTCCCCCCTGTCCCCATGGCTGAGGAAGGAACAGTCTTGCAGACCACAGAGGAGGACATGGCATCCAGTCCTCAAGATAACTGATAAGCTAGGCTCAGATGGAAGGGGAAGAGGACCTTCCCTAGCAGTGGACTTAGAAAGCTGCAGGGAGGAAACAAGGGAGGGTGGGATTGGGAGGAATGAGAGACGGGGCTACAGCTGGGATACAACGTAAATAACCTGTGATTAATATTAAAAAAAATAAAAGAAAAAAATATGTGCCTCTGAAATGAGTCCAAGCAGAAATCTTTATAAAATGATAAAATCACTGTAGATATCAAAGCATGCATATTTTTCCTCAGTAATACCAAAATAAATTTCCTGTCTTTAAGACAGCACTCTTATTGACTGATCCCAGTGAGATGTAAAGCATCATGACTTTCTAAATTATGAGAAGAGAGAAACATAGAGGCCATAAATCAAAAGCCTGTGTCCACAGAATGATGTATTGATAAGTTTAGGTTAGGATTGGAATGAGATTTGCAAAATGTACACTTTGACATTGTGAGTGAAAAATATTTCCTTAAATTTGTGTGACTTTCTTCCGTTTAAGGGAGGCGATATCTGAGAACTTACTCATTTTCTTTTTCTTTTTTTTTCTTCTTTTTTAATGTAATTTATTTATTTTTATATCAATCACAGGTTAGGTACTTTGCATCCCAGGCATAGCCCCCTCCCTCATTCCCTCTCACCCTACCCAACCCTCCCTCATCTCCTCCCCGCCTCCTCCAAGTCCACCAATGGGAGAGGACCTCCTCCCCTTCCATCCAACCCCAGATCATCTTGTCTCCTCAGGGCTGGCTGCAATGTCCTCCCCTGGGATCTAGCCAGGCTGTTACTCACTGGCATGTATGGGGGAGGGTCAAAGAGTCAGCCATCAAGCTCATGGCTGAAACAGTCCCTGTTTCCCTTACTAGGGTCTTCAGTTCAACACTGAGCTATCATGGGCCACATCTGAGTGGGGGTTCTAGGCCATATCCATATATGGTCCTTGGTTGGAGAAACTGTCTCATAAAAAAACCCTGTACCCTGCTCAGTTTGGTCTTTGTGGAGCTCTTGTTCTCCCCAGAACTTACTCATTTTCATAATTCAGCCCAAATTGCTAGTTCAAACAATGTTGTGACTTCTTAATAGAATAGCTCCTCCTGTTTTTCTTTTATATCTGAAGCCTATTTTTCATGAAGATTGATTTTCCTGCCTACTTCAGGATAATTGTCACCACCTACACCTAGAGAATTTTTATTTCCTCTTTGTTCCTGTCATTCTTTACCCCCAAATTAAATATCTCCATTTCAAAATAACTTGCTGACATCATGGTCAAGACCTGAAGATTTTGCTAGTGCAAAGAATAGTTTGCCATTTTATTATAAATATCTAGTTTATTATGAAATATTTTTAACAAAGACATACAATTTCTAATAAAATGAAGAATTTCTTAGCACAAAGTCAAAATACAAATAAGCTGAATCTGTAAGAGATTCAAACTAAATATATTTAGTGACAAAAGCCAATATTTAGGACTATTTAAATTTTCTTTTTCAGAATGTATTCATTATATATCCAGATTGAAGTCCTGTCCATCAATTTCACCGCATCCACCCTTCCTCCCTTCCCCGTCTCACTCACCCCTTTGTCCTCTGAAAGGCGGAGTCTTCTCCTGTTGCCGTAGCCCATGGATCAAATTTTAATAAAGTTATTTACTCATTTCTTAAAAAAAAGAAAGAAGAATAGCTCTTCATTGAATTTTCCATTTATTTTAAGACCTTGTTAATCATTTTTCTGTTCTTGCGACAGCACAGACTTGAGCTACTTAATACGGTTCATAAAGGGAGGTTTGCTCTCGCTGCTGGTCTCTCTCTGCAATCATCTGCAGCTACACCGAGGGAACATAGGAAGTTCTTCAAGCACCACGATTGCTCTGTCACTTGTCTATTTTAAATAAATATTATTGATACTTCAGTCTCACAAGATCTTTTATCAGAGTCAACATTTTAATCAAGTAACAGGGTCTAAAATGGTATTGAATCAGCACTTATGTTAGTTGAACTCATGGGGATAAATCTGTCACAGCTACTGTACTTTTCCTCTTATTCTTTTTTCTTAATTCCTAAATAGTTGTGACAATGTTATTACATTATTACACACACAAACACACATACATATATTCCATATATCTATAGTGTTTGCAAGGATTACATGGAATGATCTGAGCTTTACATGCAGATAAAATATTTTTTTGTATACTGTTTCAGAAATTTTCAAGATAATGAATATATAATAAAATGATTAAAACATTCCAAAACAAAAACTGAGTATTTTGCTTCTTTGAAGAAAAATATGAAGAGCTCGTTTGTATCAATAGATTAAATGTAAATATTTTAAAGGTTAAGTTGGAAATTCAATTGAAAATAAAACAGTTTGATGAGACAAATGAATATTTTAGGTAAAAATAGAAATTGGAAAATGGAAGCCTAGCAGTTCAGACCATAAACCAGTTTTTTCTACATACAGACACGAGACTTTAGTAATTGTGGATTATCAGACATTATTTTTTTTTTATTTTTTAAGTAATATATTTATTTTTATATTAATCGCAGGTTATATACTTGTTATCCCAGCCGTAGCCCCCTATCTCATTCCCTCCCATTCTCCCCATCCCTCCCTCACCTTCTCCCTGTTCCCCTCAAGTCCACTGATAGGGGAGGGCCTCCCACACCTTCCATCTGACCCTAGCATATCATGTCTCTTCAGGGCTGGCTGCAATATCCTCTTCTGGGATCTAGTTAGGCTGCTCCTCCCTCGCAGGGGTGGGGGTGCGGGTCGACAAGACAGCCATTGAGTTTATGATAGAAATAGTCCCTGTTCCCCTTACTAGGTTACCCAGTTGGGTAATGAGCTACCATGGGCCACATCGGAGCAGGGGTTCTAGTTTGTATCCATACATGGTCCTTGGTTGGAGAAACAGTCTCATAGCAGATCCCTGTGCCCTGATCTATTTGGTCTTTGTGGAGCTCTTGTCCTTGCCAAGTCTTAATAACTGCCCCTTTTTTCATATGATTCCCTGCACTCTGGTTGTGAGTCTTAATATCGGCTTTGATTCATTGTTAGTTAGCGTCTTTCAGAGGCCCTCTGTGGTAGGCTCATGTCCTGTTGCTTCTTTTCTCCTACATTCAATGTCCATCCCATTTGTCCATCTAAGTGAGGATTGTTCATCCCACCCTGGGTCGTCCTTCTTGCTTATCTTCCCTAGGTGTATAGATTTCAGCATGTCCATCGTATCCTATAGGTATAAATAAGCAGACTTTTTTTTTTTAATCTCAGTTTCTAGTATAGATACATGGAGGCTGTGTTGGCTTTTGCTGTGAATCTGTTTAAAAAAAAACTAGGTTTTTTTTTTTTCTGTTGTTTTCATTGATTTTCACCTTCATTTAGGTCATCTTGTAAATGTGGTTGTAAACCTAAAAACTGTAAAGTTTTGAAATCTTAGATAAGAGAGGAAGAACATTAAAATAGTAATGCACACATCCACAAACTTTTATGATTATCAGTTCCATGTTTTGTTTTCTTCTCTGACTTTGATTTGAAATAATTTATGTTGTCATAGCCCTAAGCAGTCTTCAAATCATTTGCCAAAATGACACAGCAGGATTTCATTTACATTGCATTGGTTTATCCGAATAGCTATCTTTAGCTGCAAAGAGACGGGGTAAATCATTATTGAGCCATGAAAATTAATGCTTCAAAAAGTATTGGAAGAAAGAGCAGCATGTATTGGACAAGAATTGCCAGGCTATGCTTTAATTTTGCTAACACATTCATGAGATTGCTAAAAATACTAGAAGTGATTTCTCTCAATAAAACAATTCCTTGTCTTTTAATGAATGTTTTCCTTTGAATTCATGACTCTATTTTCAATTACAGACTACAGCAGTTTGCTTAATATGTGTGGCTCACCACATTAGAATTCAGAGGATTAAAGCTGAATCACTTTTTATAGGCAAATCATATTGGTGCATTGCCTTTTCTTCAGCTGGTGTACATTATAAATGGCAGGCTATAAATTTCAGACAAGAGGCAGTAGTGCAACTGGCTATTCAAACATTTGTTACTGAACTCTCAAGTATTTCTTGTATATTTATACAATATTTACTAATTGGGTTATGTTGTCATCAAATTGAGCTACACAAAGGACAAGGAAAAGCATGAACTGACCTCATACATTGTCTTTTAATGTCTCAGCAAACCTTGAGCACCTATAATTATATCAACAATTCTTTAACACATGACTTTAGCAAGTGTTACATCAAATAGTTGTTATTAGAATATCATAAGTATTAGAAAAACATTTTTAAATTCCATACTTGTCCTTCTATGAATAACATTGTACATATTGTAAATTTAAACAGAATAAAAATATAATAATGATATTGCCACATCAGCTAACATTGCAAAACAAGATCACTAATAGAGAGGCTTTTTATTACTAAGAAAGATGGAAATTTTCTAATAGTATTTATCTAAGGATTTTTTTATTTGTTTAACATTATTTTCAGCAACATTTGGAGAATATGACACCATATATATAATTATCTATAAACTCC
>CM053766.1:8601502-8625960 GCA_028658305.1 Pachyuromys duprasi | reverse complement strand
ATGACTTTAGCAAGTGTTACATCAAATAGTTGTTATTAGAATATCATAAGTATTAGAAAAACATTTTTAAATTCCATACTTGTCCTTCTATGAATAACATTGTACATATTGTAAATTTAAACAGAATAAAAATATAATAATGATATTGCTACATCAGCTAACATTGCAAAACAAGATCACTAATAGAGAGGCTTTTTATTACTAAGAAAGATGGAAATTTTCTAATAGTATTTATCTAAGGATTTTTTTATTTGTTTAACATTATTTTCAGCAACATTTGGAGAATATGACACCATATATATAATTATCTATAAACTCCGGTAGCAAATAAAAATACATTTTTAGGAAACTCCAAAAGCCATGATAAAATAAATAAGAGGGATACTGAGAAAAATTACACATGGAAAATGAAGTTTTGTTTAAAGAATAGCAATGAAAGAAGCTGGAAAGGTATTTCAGTCAGTAAAGTGATTGCTGCAAAAGATCAGTTTGAGTCTGATCTTCAGCATCCACAGAAGAAGACAAATAGAGAGAAGCACATGTAATACAATTCTGAGGAGGCAAAATGAAGAGGGTAGTGGTTCTTGGGGTTCACTGTCTAGACAGACTAGATCAGCAGTTCTCAACATGTGGGTCATAACTCTTTTAGGAATGACTGAGCCTTTTACAGGGGTCACCTAATACAACAAATACCTTTACTATATGATTAATAAGAATAGGAAAATTAGAGTTATGATGCAATAATAAAAATAACTTTATGGTTCAAGTTCACTATAACATGAGGAAGTAACTAAAGAGTCACAGAGTTAGAAGGGTTGAGAACCAATTGACCATAATAAATAGGAAATGAAAGATTTTAGGAAAATACTCTAGAAAAATAAAATAAAATGATAGACACACTTGAAGATCAGTACCAGCATTTTAATGTTGCTTGACAAACAAATGTACATTGAGGCAAGTGTCCAAAATAATAATGGCCCTCATAGGCCCAGGGAGTGGCGCTTCCCAGAGGTATGGCCTTGTTGGAGAAAATGAGTCACTGAGAGCTTCAAGGTCTCTGATGCTCACGTCAGGACCAGTGTCACTCTTTTTTCCTGGTACTTGCCAATCCAGATGTAGACCTCTCAGCTACCTCTCTCTCCCCAGTTTTGCGTGGGTGTCACCATGCTTCCCACCATGACGATAATAAACTAAACCTCTGAACTATAAGCCACCCAGTTAAATGTTACCTTATAAGAGTTTCCATGTTCATGGTATCTATTCACAGCAATAGAAACCCTACTCACACAGGCATCTTCAGAGAGTTTTCCATATATTTATCTATGCAGTTTCTACACAGTCATAAACTTAAGAATATACACAGATATTGATAAGGCATCAGTATATTTAGCTGCAGAAGGAGTCACAAGAAAAGTATACATACTCGTATCTATATGTGTATGCATGAGGTATCCATAGAAATATCTAGAAAGATTACTATTCAGACATTCACAAGCACAAGTACTGAGAGATGCAAACATGTGTATCTATGAAGTACTTTAATAGTTATCTACACTTTTGTCTTTGTAACTCCTGTATAGAAAATATAGAAACTTAAATAATGTTTTTTATCCTTCTGCATTACATTGCTCTTTAACTAAATTAAATATAAAACAATATTTTGGGGTCCTAAGAGTAATTTTGGACTTGTTAAAAGAATCATATAATTTCATTGAAATATTTGAAATAATTATTCTCAAAAAATGATAAATGAGTATTCATAGCAAACTCTTTTCTATTATAAATAACAGAAAATATTTAAAGCAGGATCTATAGTGCTTAACTTTCTTCCATATACTATGTCATTTATACAAGTCATTTAAAATAAATTATCTTTTTTGTATATAGTTTCTCATTTCTATGTTTACAAGTGTCATCCTCACTCCATTGGCTTTTTTTTTCTCGAAATGCCTTAAGACTGGAGGAATGTGGCAATAATTATAAAATAAATGAATATGCAGAGAAAGTTAATTTCAGTAATGGGTGAGGGAGAAATTGGAATGTAATGAATTGAGAATTACAGAGTAATTGATCAAGAGAATGTAGGATACAGAGAATGACACTCTGAATGATGTTATAATGAGTAAGAGGGTTTATTTTTGGAATGTTATACAACAGAAGAAAGAATTTCAGATTGTGTCAAGAAAGAATACCTAAGTTGGAGAACATTTAAGGTAAACTATTGGGTCACTAGGTACTGGGAAAATGACAACAAGGAAGTCTGTGTGCATGTCAGTGGGTATGTGTTGTGGCAGTCCTAAACCTAAACCAAACTGAGCAGATAAATTATCTTTATGATAATAAGTTAGTGAACAAATGATAGGTGTCACTGTGTTACTTCTGCTTCATGGTGAAGATTGTCATTACCACACAAACAGAAGCAGGTGATAAAAGGTACTAGCAGAAACCTATGCCCATGTGCCAAGTAACAAGTGAAACTCCAGTAGTAGAACCATGAGATTAATGCTTTAGAGAAGATACAACTCAGTTTGGAGGCTACCTGCCCACTTAACATAAAGCTTATTAAATGCATTTTAGCCTAAATTTGAAATTAAATCATATAATTTTTTGTATCTTGACACAAGTATCTCAGAAAGTACTTAAATTGAGCAAATTACAAGCATAAGACAATTGGCCTTTCAGGTTGTAGTCTTTCCATAATTAAGTTTTAATTCTAAATGTCTGAGAAATTGTACTGTTTTAAAATCTTAATATTTTAAACTTGGTGCATTTTCTCTTTATAATTCTGGATATAAATATAAGTTAATGGTTCTACACAAATTACAGTAGAAACATGAGTAAAAAGTTTACAATTATAAATAGATTTGTTATTACCATTAGAATTCAAGTATACATTAAACACCTGAATCTTTGAACATAAATCAAGACTTTAAAATGTTAAAATATGGAATTTATAAGCTCACATTAATTAGCATTTATAAAATGTGTTTTAAATTTTAATTCTACATGTGATAAGTAAAATATTGTATTAGAATGAAAAATTATTAAGCTTCCAATTGTCATTTTGAAATGTAATTATTATTACTTTTAAATTATTATTTCAATTTTAATTAAATCTCCTTAATTTAATATATGTGATATCAATTATCACTGGAAATTTAAGACACTAAATAAGGCTTAAATATTCATTGCTGGAGTTTTCATTTTCAATGGACATTTCCAAGTGGGTATTTACTGAGTACCTATTATGTCCGAAGGACTGTTATTACACTGCAAACTCACTATGAGCATATATACTTACAGCTTTAGAAGTATCGTTGCCAGTCCTATGATTTGGTGATCATGATAATTTATATTGTCAGGCTGTATATGTGTAAAACAACATATATTCACATTAAGTAAAGAAAAATTTCAAAAAAGAGTGAGAAATGATAAGGAATATAATAAATCAGTTTAACACAAAAAGGAAAATTCTTCTAACCGACTTAATGTGTCTGGTTTTATGTTGAAGTCTTTGATCCACTTGGACTTTAGTTTTGTGCAGGGTGGTAAGTATGGATCTATTTGCATTTTTCTACATGTAGACATCCAGTTAGACCAGCACCACTTGTTGAAGATGCTATCTTTTTTCCATTGTATGGTTTTGGCATCTTTGTCAAAAATCAGGTGTCCATAAGTGTGTGGGTTTATTTCTGGGTCTTCTCTTTGGTTCCATTGATCCACCATTCTGTTTCTATGCCAGCACCATGTAGTTTTTATGACTGTTCTTCTATAGTACAGCTTGAGAACAGGGCTGGAGATACCTCCAGAGGATTGTTTTAGCAATTCTGCGTTTCTTGTTATTCTGTACAAATTTGAGACTTTTTCGTTCAAGGTCTGTAAAGAATTGTGTTGGTATTTTGATAGGAATTGCAGTGAATCTGTAGAATGCTTTTGGAAAGATGGCCATTTTTACTATGTTAATCCTGCCAAGCCATGAGCATGGGAGACCTTTCCATCTTCTGACATCTTCTAATTCTTTCTTCAGAGACTTGAAATATTTTTCATACAAGTCTTTGACTTCCTTGGTTAGGGTCACACCAAAGTCTTTTGTGGCAATTGTAAAGGGTGTTGTTTCCCTAATTTCTTTCTCAGACCTTTGTCTTTTGTGTACAGGAAGGCTACTGATTTTTTTGAGTTGATTTTTTATCCAACCACTTTGCTGAAGATGTTTATCAGCTATAGGAGTTCCCTGGTAGAAATTTGGGGTGTCACTCAGGTATACTATCATATATTGTCTGCAAATAGTAATGCTTTGGCCTCTTTCTTTCTGATTTGTATCCCCTTGATCTCCTTCAATTTTTTTTTGCTCCAGCAAGGACTTCCAGAACTATGTTAAAGAGATATTGAGAGAGTGGGTAGACTTGCCTTGTCACTGACTCTAGTGGGATTACTTTAAGTTTCTCTCCATTTAGTTTAATGTTGGCTATAGACACATTAAATTGGTTAAAAGTAAATGTGGGGAAGAGCCTTGAACTCATTGGTATTGGAGACAACTTCCTGAACAGAACACCAACAGCACAGGCTCTAAGAGCAACAATCAATAAATGGGACTTCATGAAACTGAAAAGTTTCTGTAAAGCAAAGGACACTGTTATCAAAACAAAACGACTGTCTACAGATTGGGAAAGAATCTTCACCAACCCTTTATCTGACAGAGGGCTAATATCCAGTATATATAAAGAACTACAATAGTTGAAAAGCAAAAAATCAAGTAATCCAATTAAAAAATGGGAAACAGAGCTAAACAGAGAACTCTGGATAGAGGAATATAGAATGGCAGAGAAACACTTAAAGAAATGCTCAATGTCATTAGCTATCAGTAAATGCAAATCAAAACGACCCTGAGAGTTCACCTTACACCCATCAGAATGGCCAAGATCAAAACCTCAAGTGATAACACATGCTGGAGAGGTTGTAGAGAAAGGGGAACCCTCCTCCACTCCTGGTGGGAATGTAAACTTGTACAACCGCTCTGGAAATCAGTCTGGCGCTTCTTCAGACAACTAGGAATAGCGCTTCCTCAAGATTCAGCTATACCACTCCTAGGCATATATCCAAAAGAGGCTCAAATACACAATATAGACATTTGCTCAACCATGTTTGTAGCAGCTTTATTTGCAATAGCCAGAAGCTGGAAACAACCCAGATGCCCCTCAACTGAGAAATGGATACAGAAATTGTAGTACATCTACACAATGGAATATTACTCAGCAATGAAAAACAAGGATATCATGAAATTTGCAGGTAAATGGTGGGAACTAGAAAGGATCATCCTGAGTGAGCTATTCCAGAAGCAGAAAGACACACACAGTATATACTCACTCATATAGACATATAAAATAGGATAAACCTACTAAAATAGACATATAAACCTACTAAAATCTATACAGCTAAAGAAACTAATCAAGAGGGAGAACTCTGGCTAAAATGCTCAGTCCCAAGCCAGAAAGGCCAAGTAGATTGACATCAGAAGAAGACAACAGGAAATAAGCTAGAAGACTCTCACAGAGGGCCCCTGAAAGGTCTGCCCTGCAGAATATCAAAGCAGATGCTGAGACTTATGGCCAACTGTTGGGCAGAGGGCATGGAATCTTAAAAAAAGATATGGGAAATAGTAAGATAGGGAGATGACAGGAGCTCCACAAGGAGAGCAACAGAACAAAAAAAAATCTGAGCATAGGGGTCTTTCCTGAGACTGATACTCCAACCAAGTACCATGGCAGTTCAGTATCCAAATGGGTTCCATAATATTGGGAAGATGGACTGCCTCTGACATGAACTGTTTGGCCTGCTCTTTGATCACCACACCCTGATGGGGGAGCAGCCTTACCAGGCTACAGAGGAAGACAATGCAACCACTCCTGATAAGAGCTGATATAGTAGGATCAGAAGGAAAGAAAGGAAGACCTCCCTTACCAGTAGACTTGGGGAGGGGCATATGTGGAGAAGGGGGAAGGAAGCTGGGATGGGGTGGGAGGAGGGAGGGGTTTATTGGGGATACAAAATGAATAAAGTGTAATTAATAAAAATTAAAATAAAAAATCAAAAAAATTCAAAAACAAAAAGAAAATTCTTTCATTTAGTTTACCGTTACATTAGGTAGATGCCATTTATCATTAATCTATTGGATATCCTTTGTATTCAATCTAGTTGGCATAAATGCCTTTCAGAAAGGCAAATAGGATGGACATTTGGAAGGAGAAAACAGGAAATAGGACAGGAGCCTATCACAGAGGGCCTCTGAAAGACTCAGCAGTGTATCAAAACAGATGCTGAGACTCATAACCAAACTTTGGGCAGAGTGCAGGGAATCTTAGGAAAGAAAGGGGAGATAGTAAGGACCTAGAGGGGAGAGGAGCGCCACAAGGATAATAACAGAACCAAAAAATCTGGGCACAGGGTTTTTTTCTGAGACTGATACTCCAACCCAGGACCACGCATGGATATAACCTAGAACCCCTGAACAGATGTAGTCCATGGCAACTTAGTCTCCAAGTGGGCACCCTAGTAAGGAAAACAGGAACTGTCTCTGACATGAATTCTGTGGCTGGCTCTTTGATCACCTTCCCCTTAGGGAGGGAGCAGCCTTGCCAGGCCAGTGAGGAAGACAATGAAGCCAGTCCTCATGAGACCTGATAGGCTAGATTCAGAGAAAAGGAGAGGAGGACCTTTACTGTAGTGGACTTGGAGAGAGGTAAGGGAGGAGATGAGAGAGGGAGGATGGGATTGGGAATGAGAGAGGATGCTACAGCTGGGACACAAAGTGAATAAACTGTAATTAATACAAAAAATAAAAATTAAAGTTTAAAAAAAGTGATTTAGTGCTTTACACTAGTTATATCTTGTTTTTATCTATTCTGTTGAGAATTGGATTCTTCTTAAAAACAGTATAATTTAGATTAAAATTGCTAGTTGGGGTAGTTAACCATTTATATTCATTTAATTCTATATTGCTTTATAGAATTCAGATTATGTTCTGGACATAAAATAAATTGATAAATATTTATGTTGTATTTTACTGTCTATATGGCTTCTTCCAAGTACATAGTTCTTCATGCCTTTTCTGTGGATCCCATATCCACCCATTTAGAGAATCCTACATTTCTGTTTCTAAACAGTGTAGGCATGTTGGCAAAGTAATCTCTCAGTTTGAGTTCTCTTTAAAAAGCCTATATCTTGCCTTAATTTTGAAAGATGTTTCATGAATACATTATATTGTTATCTTACATCTTATCTACAATATGTTAAAAAGTTTTATTTTCTTCAATTTCCAAATTTTTTACACGACAGTAGTTACATCTTCAGATCAATTTCTTTCTGTCTAATATTTCTTTTCACTTTGAATTTTAGTAACCTTTCACATATAGAAGTTCACTTTCCAGAAGCTTGAGTAAGATGTAACTTTTCAGTATTTTCTTCAGTTATCTGTACATTTTCTATGTAGATTTTGCTGCATTTTATTAAGTTGGGTGAAATATAGTTATTATTTCTTCAAGTAATTCCTCCATACTTCTTTCCATTGTTAAAACTATACTTGACATTATGAATGAACATACATCTTTACAGTCTTTTGGCTTCTATTATAATTTATTCACATTTTCATGTCTTTATTTTAACATTTTATTAATTTTATAATTTTCATTTCTTCAATACACATATTGAAAGATTTCTAAAAACTTATTTTTAACTATTATATAACCCATTATATAGCAAAGAATATATAACTTAGGCTTCATATATAGTAACCTTTTGATGGTTTCCAACATTTTTCAGAGACTTCCAAATATTTTGAGTCTAGTTTTATCCTTATCATTGCATTGTTCAGTCTTGTATTGCTGTAAATTTGAATGGAGACCTGACAGCAATCTGTGCTTCTACGATATTTTCAGTTCTCTCCTGCACGTGTCCCACTCCATAGCATCACTGTTAGGCCCAAGGAGGACCCTAACTTCCTGAGGGGTATGAAGAGAACTCAGGAGACCGATTATAGATGCAATAGCAAGAGGTTTTATTTAAGCCATCCTGCGATGTGGCTGCCCCCCACAAAACCAGTGAGGAACAACAAGGAGAAACAGAAGTCTGAGGTGTTTAAAGGAAGGAGCATGGGAATCGTGGAAGGTTGCAAGCTTGGCAACACTGGATTGGGTAGCTGATTTTTTTTTTCACTTTTTATATTAATCACAGGTTATGTACTTTGTATCCCAGCCGTAGCCCCTCCCGCATTTCCTCCCTATTCCCCTCCCCATCCCTCCCTCATCTCCTCCCTGCACCTTTCCAAGTCCACTGATAAGGGAGGACCTCCTCCCCTTCCATCTAACTCTAGCTTATCAGGTCTCTTCAGGAATGGCTGCAATGTCCTCTTCTGTGGCCAAGCAAGGCTGCTCCTCCCGGGGGAGGCGGGGAGTGGGGACGGGGGGGGGGGTGGAGGTCGAAGAGCCAGCCATTGAATTCATGTCCAAAATAGTCCCTGTTCCCCTTACCAGTATACCCACTTGGGTATTGGGCTACCATTTGCTACATACAAGCAGGGGTTCTAGGTTATAACTATACACGGTCCTTGGTTGGAAAGACAGTCTCATAAAAGACCCCTGTGTCCTGATATATTTGGACCTTGCTGAGCTCCTGACCTCTCCAGGGTAATTGACTTTTAAAATGATTGTTTCATTTTAGGTGTCAAGTCCATCTGATCCCGCCTGATGTGGGTGGGGAGTTATTGCGTTAGGCTGGTTACCAGGCAACATTATCTCTGCTACAGATCTGGACACTCCTCTACAGCACTAAACCCTTTCTCATTCCTTTGCAATGGGGAGGGGCTTGTCTCAGTTTACCTCCTGCTTTTTGGAAAACTATTGGGAGATCTCAGTTCAACATGGGGTAGAGAATTTATAAAGAAACCTGTAGAGCTAGCCTGTTCCTTTCAATCACAGTCAAGTTTTTCTGTTAGCTCAGGGCTTACCTTCCAGTGGCTACATTTGCTCAATTATCCCTCCCAGTTTTGTCTTTGTGTATTTCCTTTTGATATGATAACGGGTGAGTGTTTCCAGTGCATTTGGAGCCCTGTAGCATTAACTTGTCTTTGATCATGCAGATACAGAATGACATAAAATGCCCTGCCATGACTAGTGATGACTGGCGTTTTAAAAATTTTTATTTTAATTAATTTTATTTTCCATTGAAAGTCCTGGATCTTCCTGGTACCCTTGCTTCTTTCAGTCACTTTTTCCTTCTTTTTTTAATAATTGATTAATTAATTTTTTATTTTATTTTTTTCTTCACAATTTATTTATTTTATACATCCCTCCCTCAACTCCCCCAGTCCCACTCTCCCTCCCTCTTTCCCTAATCCCCTTCCTCAAGTCCAATGAAAGGGAGGGTTCTCCACCATTGTCTTCTGCCCACAGCCTGTTAAGTCTCATCAGGACTTCCTCCATGGCCTGGCAAGACCGAATAACCAGGGACAAGTCAACAAAGAACAGTCACTATAGAGGCAGCCCCTGCTCCCCTACAAGTGGAGACTGAGTTGCCAATTGACCACGTCTGAGCAGGGGGTCCTCTTCATGCATGGTTCTGCATTCCTGCATCAGTCTCTGCAGGACCCCTGGGCTCAGATATTTTGGTTTTGTTGGTCTCCTTGTGGAGCTCCTGACCTACACAGAAATACTACTTAGCTATTAAAAACAAGGAAATCATGAAATGTGCAGGCAAATGGTTGGAACTAGATGAGATCATCCTGAGTGAGGTAACTCAGAAACAGAAAGACAGGCATGGTATATACTCACTAATAAGCCAATATTAGCCATATATTATAAGACAGCCATCTACAGTACTAATGAAACTAAACACTAAGGAGGATCCTAGGGAGAATGCTTAACTCTCATTCAAAATGTCAAATAGGATAATCACCAGAAACAGTGGAAGAGGAAAAAAAAAAAAAAAAGCTGAGACGCACAGCCAAATTTGTGAAGAGTTTAGGGAATCTTATGAACAAAGGGGGTGATGAAAGACCTGGAGGGGACAGGAGCTCCACAAGGAGAGCATCAAAACCAAAAAATTCTGGGCAAAGGGGTCTTTTCTGATACTTATACTCCAACCAAGGACCATGCATGGAGATAGCCTAGAACCCCTGCACATATATAGCCATGGCAGCTTAGTGTCCAAGTGGGTACCCTAGGAAGGGGAACACAGGCTGTCTCTGACATGAATTCCATGGCTGGCTCTTTGATCACCTCCCTCTGAGTGGGGAGCAGCATTAGCAGGCCACAGAGGAAGGCAATGCAGCCAGTACTGATGAGAACTGATAGGCTGGGTTCAGATGGAAGGGGAGGAGGACCTCCCCTATAAGTAGACTTGGGGAGGGGAATGGGAGTAAAAGAAGGAGGGAGGATGGGATTGGGAGAGAATGAGGGAGGGGGTTACAAAAGTGAATAAATTGTAATTAATAAAAAAAATAAATTAATTTTATAAAACAGGATAGGAGTCTACAATAGAGGGTCCTCTGAAAAGATTCACCCAACAGGGGATCAAAAGCAGATGCTGAGACTCAGAGCCAAATTTTGGACAGAGCACAGGGAATCCTGTGGAGGAAGAGGGTGGTGGGATTAGAGGGACATGGAGGGGACAGGAGCCCCACAAGGAGAACTTTTGCTTCTTATTCCCTTCAATGAATGTTTATATGGGAACAGGACTGTTTCATTTTCATTGGTAAATACCTTACTTGTGCAATAGTTACTGAAAAGCTAATATTTGAATAGTCTCTACCTACCCCTCAACTTCAGTGTGTTTGTAAGAGATAAAGAAATGGTTGGGAGGGAATGAGGAAGGGGCCTACAGCTAGGATACAAAGGGAATAAAATGTAATTAATGTAAAAAATAGAAATATAATAAAATAATAATAATAAGAGAAATGGTTGCTTCTGCTTTTCCTTCTATTTCCTCTTCTTCTTTTTTCAGCTCCTCTTCTCTGCCTTTCATTGTAGATTTGTCACCATTTGAAAGGCAAATGCGACACAGACCTCTAATATCACAACATCACCCTGAGAATGGGTATCTCAAGTTCCTTGCCACATCCTTGATCTTATTCATGACTCTAGCAATTGTCAGAGAGTATAGGAAGTAGCTTCTGAATGACACTGAATTCTGAGTTATGTAGTAATTCTTCTATGTCACCATAGCTCATGCTCATGTTTATAATGTAGTGCTGTGAAAAAAGTTTTTCCATGTTGTTGAGAGGACGCAAAGGGCTTTCATAAAATTAAAACAACTGCTAAAGAAAAGTTATTTTGAAAATGTTATTGTGCTTTTCTATTTCTAATGGAAGATTCCATTATTTTTAGATTCATATTCTGATTGAAGCAGAATTTGTACTTTTCTTAAGTATGATTTTTATTGTTACACTTATTTCCAATAGTCAGTGTATTTGGTTTTTCAGTATAATGTTTATTGTCATATATTATGGTTTAATAAATTTTGTATGGTATAAATTATGTGAGTTCACCTATTTATTGTAGATGCACATTTCTATATTTATATATATATGTATGAATTTATTAAGGAATGAAAATTAATTTAAATGTGTACTAACATTTTATGCACAGGAAAAGAAATATTTGAAACTTTTTGCCTTTAATTAATTTTAATTCCACTTTATCCACAAAGTTAGAATTATCAGCAAGAATTGAGGTTAAAACCAAATATCCAATTCAATCCAGTCTAACATTAAGCCTGGTTTTTATTTGGTGCTCAAGAATAGAAAAATATATTGTTATATGAAAAACTACTTTGTTATATTAAATTCATGAAAGTGGTCAATAGGTATCAAATTATTAGTGCCTGTCAAAGAGATGGTTCAAATATGGCATGAGGAGATAGCTACAAACCTTAATGATATGATAATTTAATTCTCATGTAAAGATAAAATCAGTGGCTTTAATATAGACATGTATTATACTAACTTGTGTCTCTTTAACTATTTTTTAGATTTAATTTAATTAAAACATTTTTCAATTTCCTTTCCACCCACCCTCAAAGAAACTTCTCATATACCTTTCCCCACTCTCCTTCATATTCAAGTTTTTTTCACTAATTATTGTTACATGCATTTATGTATTTATATACACACATATCTCAATATTATATAGAAAATTATTTATATATATAAACTTTATACATATATATATTTGTATATATTTAGGGATATATATATATATCCCTAAATATAGTCTGTGAGTCCATATAATGTGGCTTCTTTATATGTTTTCAGGGTCAAGAGTTTGGCACACAATTGATATGCACTTCCTGGGGTAAGGACATCTCTCTCACTTTGAACTTTACTAAGTTGCCTGTAATTCTTATGTAGGTTTGAGGTCTCATAGGTTGGTGCCTGTTTACTTTGGTGTGTTCATTAACATCATCCTTGTTCTGTTCATGTTTGGGCTGATGGAACTCCCTCCAAAAGTCAAAACTTCTAATACCAGACATGAGAAGACCACTTTAAAAATTTATTAATTACACTTTATTCACTTTGTATCCCACCTGTATTACCCTCCCTCTTCCCCTCCCAATCCCTTCCTTCCTCTTCTCCACACATGTCCCTCCCGAAGTCCACTGATAGGGGAGGTCTTCTTTTCCTTCCTTCTGATCCTAGTCTATCAGGTCCATCAGGAGTGGCTGCATTGTCTTTCTCTGTGGCCTGATAAGGCTGATTCCCCCTCAGGGGTTGGTGATCAAAGATCAGGAACTGAGAAGACCACTTTTAAGCTGGCCAGGTTGTCCAAATGAGTCACAAAATATAGTCTTTTGCTGTTATTCTTGATTAGTTGCCAGAGGTTGAAGGTAAGTCCCTATTGCTGAAGACACTTCGCACGTGAGGAACAGAACATGGAGACACTGGCCTGGAACTGACCTTACCTGTGTCTTTCAAAGGGAGAACCAAGACATAGTCCAAAATAAAGCTCACATGGTTCTTGTGAGAATACTGACACAGGCAGAAGTTTCATTTAAGTATTTCATCAAGGAGAAAAATTTCTATGTCTTCCTTCATCTATTATTTTTTCTTTGAACTTGAAGGGGTAATTTAATTCCAATTTTTATTTCATGTAAATATTACGGTGCTCCACCTCTATTTTATAAAATCATGTCAATTAAGTAGGCAATGGCAAGGATCCTTCCAGGTGTATGGATTACTCCCTAAGTAGAAATCACATGGTTCTAAAGACACTATATCAGCAGGGCCTGAAGTGCTGTGAATTACTCATCCACTGAACTAAATGTCCTCTAATGACTTACAACAGTCAAGATGTTTTAAAATTAGAGATCTTACAAACTAGGAGTTTGATAATGCTCCTTTAAAAAACATGAAAAAGAACTTATTACCTAGATGTGGTTTGTTTTCACAATGCTGGTCTAAAAAAATGACAGGAAACTCTGAAACTGATTAGACTGTACAGTATACCCACCGCTATTAATTTATAAGATGAATTTTAAGAATAATAAAAATATTCAGATTAAGACTACTGTTTCAATTTATCATGCTGAAGAGATTTCTGAAGCATCTAGAAGGGTGTCCCAAAACACTTAGAAATAGAAAGCTTGTCAAAATTTTTGCTAATTGGTAATATCTAAGAGCCATTTCTACAGAACATTGCTATCTTCACTTTTAAGCATTTTAATGCATTTTCAAGGTTACACTATCACTCTATTATTATGTAATAGCTGTTTTTGTGAGAGGTTTATTTTGTACTGAAAATATGGTACACTTTAAAATTAGCATTTATACTTATGAATTAGCTACTGGGTATTATGTGAACTTCATTGTTAATAATATGCTGTATTTCCATATGAATTGACTTTTGAATACATTGCTGAAAGTAAAGTGTCCATAAAGCTATGGTCATCATACTTGGTGTCTCTTTGTCCTGTCTTATTCATACATGAGTAGCTGTAGAGTTGACTCTTACCTAACCTCTCCACTGGCTTGTCCCAGAATCACCTTCATTCTCAGCAATCCCTACACAGAACAGAAACTTCTCTATCTTCCACATATACATACATGCATGCAATAATAATAAAGGCATTAAGATTCTATATATTTGAAGAAGACCAGAGATGGTTACATGAGATGTTTTAGAGTAACAAAATGGAAGGGAAGAAGTTTGTGACTATGTTAGAATTTCAAATCTCAAAAAACGTTAATAAAAATTACAGAAATGTTGTATAATATCTTTTTTTCTAAAATTAAAATGTTTCATCCTGCAGAAAGCTTTTTAAGCAGGAAGATAACAGCTATGCAGCTTTCTTACAGCATTAAAGCCCATTCTTACAGAGGGAATTCATAGCTGAAGAGGTCATAGAACTAGGAAAGAACTAACTTCTACCATCATGTAAATTTATGTACTATTCAACTGTATTCTAAATAGTAGCTATCCTTATTCCCCAAAATTAATTCAGCTTTCACCCTTTATCAGAGAAGTTTAACTTTGCATCAGGAAAAGGCTATTAGAGAGAATCCTAACAGGTAGACATGTATGGAATAAGTGACTATGGAGTGTCTATCTCCAAATAGAACGTGTCAAGCATACCCTCTCCCAAAAAGGCTCAGGAACACCAAAGACAAGAGGGCAGAAAGGTTGTAATAAACATTCAGAAAGGCTGATGTGAAAGAGAATCTTCTGGATATGAGAGGGATTTGCACCCACGAACCACCCACAGCTGTGATTGCCGGCATAAATCCTGCATGAGGTCAAACCATCCAATGATGGGGGAAATGTTCATAAGATCTTACATCTAACTGAGGAAATACAGTCATCTGATTGTGTCTAGTGTATGGAGAGACAGGTTTTTTTTTTTTAATTGCAGAGATAAGGTCAATGTAGCATACATACATACGTATTCAAGTATATATACGGTAAACATCAATTGAATTCACTAGGTTATAGAAAGTTAGATAGATTGATTGATAGATGATAGACATACAGAGACATAGAGAGATGAGGGTAAAGATTTTAGAGAAGGAGCTAAAGGGTGGGACTCTGGAAGAGTTGGAAGAGGAGTTACTGGTGAGGGGTAGATAAGATCAAAATTCATTGTACTCATTTCTGTAATTCTCAAAGAATATAATTATCAAATAAGTTAATCTAAAATTTAGAATTATAGAATCTGAAAAATATGTAAAAAGTAAAGATGATATTAATACAAGAAAGAAGAAATTCAGATTTTAAGATTTGAATGAAACAATCCAAATTCATTCAAGAAGCCAATACCTAAAGCCATGAGATGAAAAAGGCTGTTTGAATTAGGTGAGATATGAGACAAAACAAGTCCCCTGAGCTACTATGTAAGGGGATGGATGACCCCAAGGCTCCCATGCTGGAGTAGCCACCCATAAGCACTCTAGTAGGGAAGGAATTACTACATCAATGTCACTTAAGAGAATATGCAGAGACAAGGGAAACACTTGGTAAACTAGAATAAGGAAATTTGAGTTGGCTTGGGGAGCTAGGAGATGTAGGCAAGTGTTCAAAAGTGAGGAAATAGGAGAAAAATGTGTCCCCTTTTAGCAGCATGAAGCTTGAGAGGAGAATATTTCTGGGATACATAGGATGCTGTCAGGGCAACAAAGGATGACTAGCTCAACAGAGTGTTGGAATGCTTGAGTACAAACAGTGGCCTTAGACTAAGGGTGGTGACTGAGGCAAGCAAGCGGAGAAAAAGTGTAAGAGACAGCAGGGTGGGATACTTAAACCTGGTGAGATAATGATCTCACTTACGGCTTAAAAAGCTAACAGTACAATGCCCCCACTACAGGTCCTACCCAGAGTAGAGAACATTAATTAAGCTAGCTTTGTTGTGTTCTCTAATTTCAAACGTATTTTGATTTGTGATGCCCTCAGAGGTTCAACTTTCAAATGGTGTGAAAATACTTCATGTCAAATATTATTAACGTGTTTGGGAACCTGAAAACAGCTGTAGAACAACTTTCTTTGAATAAAGGACAATAGGAAAGTACAAAAAAAACCAGAAAAAAACAACAAACAAAACAAAACAAACAACTAAACAAGTGGAAAAGGAAGAGGCTCTAAGTTTTTCCATGCTTGCTGGAAAATCTTCACTTCCAGAGATGTTTCACACAGCAATTGGCATTAGGCCTGTAGACAGCTAATTGACCAGCTCTTGAAAGTTAATAAAACATGGCCTTTGTCTTTGAGAGGGCAATGTGATTAAAGCACCAGGCATAAACCCAAGGCTAAGTCCTTGTGGCCCTGAGGTGAGGCTTACTATCAAGTCAGAGGTCTGAAGTAAGGAGAAAACTCAATAAAAGGACAAGGTGAAAACTAGCCCTCTTAAGACAGAGAAGCAAGAAGAAACTTTCTGTGCATGCCAGAGACATCCTACAGACTCTTTCCAGATTCTCTTTTTACATTCTTATGTTAGTCATATTATCCCTAAGCAGTTTTTTCATACCTATTATATGTATGAGTCTGGTAATTTTAAGAACAGAGAAAAGTTGAGAAGGAAGAGAAGGAAGTGGGTAATGATGTAAACATGTACTCTTAAGAATTAAATGATTTTTTCAGTAAGAATGAGAAACATACATGCTACTTAGATGAGGTGTTAAGTAGCATTTTCTTTTATTGAGATACATATACAGAGTTGTTTGTTAGCTACTATTAAATGGAAACCTGTCTATTTATTAACATATTCTTTTTATCATTTATTTTTTCCTTTATTTTTTATTTATTACAATTTATTCACTTTGTATCCCAGCTGTGACCCCCTCCCTCGTCCCCTCCTAACCCCATCCTTTCTTCTTCCCTGTTCTCTTCCCATGGCCCTCCCCCAGTCCACTGATAGGGGAGGTCCTCCTCCCCTTTGCTCTGACCCTTGTATATCAGGGCTCATCAGGACTGGCTGCATTGTCTTCCCCTGTGGCCTGGTAAGACTACTCCACCCTCAGGGGGAGGTGATCAAAGAGCCAGCCACAGAGTTCATATGGGAGACAGCCCCTGTTTCCTTACTAGGGACCGATTTGGAGGCTGAGCTCTCATGAACTACATCTCTGCAGGGGTTCTAGGTTATCTCCATGCATGGTCCCTTGCTGGAGTATCAGTCTCAGAAAAATACACTGTGCCCAGATTTTTTGGTTCTGTTTCTCTCCTTGTGGAGCTCCTGAACCCTCCAGGTCTTTTATCTCCCCCTTCTCTCATAAGATTCCCTCCCCTCTGCCCAAAGTTTGTCTATGAGCCTCAGCATCTGCTTTGATACCTTGCTGGACACATTTCTTATACACAGAAATCCTTAGATATACATAGGAATTGTTACAGTTATGTTATAAAACTGTGTTTGTTTCTCTTAGTTTCTTTCCTAAATAAGCTAACATAAATATTTGAAACTCCATTATATTTGCTTAATAATAAGCTTCAGAACACAATAACTGAGCAGATATTACTTGATTCTTAACCCTCTAATTTAATTTGGTTCCCTCCCAGCTTACACTCCAGAATACTTGCACTTTGTTTCTTGTTCTAGCTGAATAATTCACCTCTCTCCTGGTGTTACCTGGACCTCTCCCATGGCTGAATCTTCGGGCTCAAAGACCTAATTCCTATCCTCTAATGCCTCCTTCCCAGACTGGAGTAACCCTTCCTATTCTCCCCCTTGCTCAGTGATTTGTTTATGGGTATGTAAGGCTTACAAGGGGACCATTGGAAAGCAGCAATTATACAACTTTAAGATAGAAGTCTCAGGAAAAGGCTTGCAACCATGTATGGGGTATACAGAAATTAGCATTTGAATTACATTATAACCTTATGCAAATAAACGATCATGAATTGGTTAGTTTTATAAAAAAATGTAATGGATGTTTAAAAGAAGTAAATACAAGATTATAAGCAGAGAATTCTCAATAGAAGAAACTCAAATGGCTGAGAAACACGTAAAGCAATGTTCAACGTCCTTAGCCATCAGGGAACTGCAAATCAAAACTATAATTAGATTCCATCTTACACCTGTCAGGATGGCTAAGATCAATAACCAAGTGACAACTCATGTGGGTAAAGATGTGCAATAAGGGAAATGCTCCTCTATAGCTTGTAGGAGTGAAAATTTGTACAGCCACTATGGAAATCAGTATGGCAGTTTCTGGGTAAGTTTGCAATTTATCTACATCAACACTCAGTTATACCAGTGTTGGACATATACGTAAAGGTAGCTTCATCCTACCACAAGGAAAATTTTGTTTATTGCTACTGCATTCACAATTGCTAAACATTAAAAATAATTTAGATTCTCCTCAGCAAAAGGACGGATAAAGAAAAGGGGTATATTTACATAATGGACTATTATTTAGCTGAAAATTGCAGGCCAATGGACAGAACTAGAAAAAATTATCTTGAGTAAGGCAACCTAGACCTAGGAAAACAAATAGTGTATATATTCTCATATATATATATATATATATATATATATATATATATATATATACACTCTAAGGGATATTATTCATTAAATAAATAATAACCAAGTTATGATCTGATCTGAAAGGTTAGGTGTAGAGGAAAGGACTTGGATTAACGAATGGATTTCACTGGGAGGGAGAAAATGTGCAGATTTTATAAGTGGACTGTGTACTGAGATTGGTAAATGCTATTGGAAAGACAAAGTAGAGAATGGGAGGAAAATGGAGTTGAGGGAGGGAAACATGGAGAGATAGCTATGGACATTTGGAACAAAGTATGGAAACCTAATGCAGTGGAAAAGGTGAGTGTAATCCTATTGAAGTTACCAAATAATGAGGGAGGAGTCCCAATTGTTTATTTCTTGTCACCAAACAAATCTTTCACTACTTGGATTATTTTACATTCAATTGAGTTCTTGGCCAAAGGGGTCCCATGGAAATTTCCAAATTTAACCCAGGCTGCTGCTAAGACAATAGGTTACTCTCCATAAACTGATGCCAAGTACCCATTTTTGAAGACAACACATACACACACACACACAACTTATTGAAAATTGGGATGTCCATCTGTTCACTGCATAGAATCTTCACACCTACCTTCTAACATCTTTGTTACAGGAAGATATTCTGCAAGCTACCATAGAAAAACATAAATGCCAGTTGAGATGCAAAACCTTTGCTCTACAGTTTGTCTTGCCTGCAAAATATGCTATGGCAATTGTGGACAAAACTTATGAGAGTAACCAACTGATGACTAATTTGACTTCAGGCTTACCCCATGAGATGGAATCCACATCCCAAACTGTTAAGATATTCAAGAACCTAAAAGACCTAGGGAAGAACAAAATACTACTATATTTTAAAGGAACAATAAAAGACGCCTAATGAAGTTCTGTTATTCTCATAGATGTCTTATTCAGACATCAACAAAGAATCTTCTCCTGTAGCAGATGGGAAAAAAAAAATACACAGAGCCACAGCTAGGGATCATAAAACTCAGAGCTCTAAGAGGGATGTCTCCAACAAATTCCTCACCTCTGAGCTCAGGGAACACCAGCTGAAGAAAAGGAGCAAGAATAAAGTGTAAGAGCCAGAGGGGATAGATGGCACTAGATCTTCTAAACCAACATGAGCAAAGCTCACATGAACTCAGGGACTGGAACAGCATCCTTAGGTCTCCAAAGATCTGAATCACACTGTCTGCATGTATATGGAAGGGTGAATGGGGAGAAACTAGGAAAAGTAGATGGATGAAAATTGTATTCAGGATAAATCGTATGAGAAAATAATCTATTTAAATAAAAATTAAAAATGGAAACAAATGACCTTCTTTCTCCAATTACTGTTGTACTGGCCGTTAATATGGAACCACAGTAAAGAGACCGTATTTAACAGATTATAGAGTAATCTGCCATTAATTAATTAATTAATTAAAATGAATGAGAAAAATGAAATTAATACCACTATGGAATATATAGAGATAATATATTATAATATAAATGTGTATGTATGTATGCATACTGACCTGATCCCTGTTATTTTTTTATCTGCAGTGTGGTACCACCTACACTCAATGTGGGACATCAACCTTAGTCAATTTCTCATGCAAACACCTGCACCAGTGCACTTATAAACATGCTGCACCATCTCTTACATGCTTATAAATCTAATCAGGCTGATAATGAAGAGTAAACATTTAGTACAATGGGATGAAATGTGACTGTCCATGAGTTCCTTATGATGGAAGGTCAGTGCTATGAATGTAAGGTTTATCACACTATTAACTTTTATAGTGTTTTTACTCAAAATGTAACGCAAATATTTATTATTGAATTATATGTGATTATGCCATTAGTATTTAACTAGCTAGAGGTCATTTATTGTTTTAAATATAGGAGACTCATAACAGTCCCTACAACTACAGCCCATACTCATCTGAATTTCCAGTTAAACTTTATTAACTACATTATGCAGTGTAAAACAGCACCCGGGTGATATAATACAATTTAAGTTTCAGTAAGAGACATTTTAACATGATTTACAGTGTGCTACCTCTTAAATTATTGATTTGAACTATATTGTATTATTATAAATTTGTATCTTTAATTTTATTGTTACATTTTAATTGAATTTGCCACATATTTTAAATCTTCTTGGCTGTTTGTATTCATGACGTGGAGTATAGATTGGGCTGTATAATCCTGAGTAATGGTAGTGAGCCACTCTGTTTCACAAATGCATCAATTCCCTGCTCATGATTATAAAATTTTATGCAGTTTGTGTAAATGGAAAGATTATGTTTTATATGTATGATTCTTAAATTCCATTTGTTTTATGTTTGGCTACAGGTTTTCCACATTTCTCTTTTAGTTCCATTAAAAAAAGAAAACAGGACGGGCTCATTAAAATTTTTTGTGTTTTCTTTACTAAACTTTTCTCTAGTGATGAAACATATCGTCTGTGAAGAGCACTACAGACTACAGTTACTTTTGTCTATGCCTTGAGAAACCGTAAGAATATTTCTTTTCTGCTTTTAATACTGTTCTGCCTGATTGTCTTTTTTTTTTTCTGCCACCATGTCTCTGTAACCTGTTATACATCCAGAACCCAGCTTTCTAAGTTAGACTCAAGAATAGCAGATGGGAGTTTAGAATCAGGGATAAACCTATGACAATGTATTTCATGTAGAGCTTATTTTCAAATTTTTAAAATTAAACACATAATGATTTTAAAATTTCTGAATTCAATGTCAAGAGGAATGTCTTAATGTATTGATGTGTTTTTTTTTCCAAACAAACCTGAGGTTTCTGTATATTACACGCATTATTGATTTGGCAACCAATAAAAGACATAATAAAATCTATATAACATTGTGTCAGGTGCAACAGGAGGAAACAAATCTACAAAACAATGGGACTTTCTGTTAGATCAAAAACATTTTAGCAACATTTTGATGAACATGAAGACTTTTTTAAAAAATGGGTCTTGCTATGAACGTATGAACATAAATTTTGGTGGCACACAGAGCCAGACTATAAATGACACTCTTAATAATCTTGAACATATGTGTCAGAGACGGACATGATATATATATATATATATATATATATATATATATATATATGCATCTGAGTATTAGGTCCACAATTAAAAAGTTCATTTTAAAGTTCGCATTTATAATATATATATATTTTTTCAAATATTAGTGCCAGCATTTACATAATTGTGTTAATATGGAATCAACATATATTTTCAAAGTAAAGATAATTCATAATCAAAATATACATAATTGTAGCAATTGTATTGTAACATGATGTCATTTGAATTAAAAAATACTAAAGTGTTAGAGGGTTTTTTACTTTAATTTGTATTATTTGTTACATTTTATTAATTCTGAATCCCAGCTGTAACCTGCTCCCCATTCCCTCCCAATCTCACCGTCCCTCCCTCCCCTGCCCAATTCCAAGTCCACTGATAGGGGAAGACCTCCTCTCCTTTCCTCTGACCCTGGTTTATCAGGTATCTTCAGGACTGGCTGCAAAGTCCTCCTCTGTGGCCTAGGAGGGCTGCTCCTCCCTTGCAGGATGGGGAGATTAAAGAGCCTGTTATTGAGTTCATGTCAGAAATAGTCCCTATTCCCCTTACTAGGGAACGCACTTGGATACTGAGCTACTATGGGCTACATCTGAGCAGAGGTTCTAGATTATATCCATACATGGTCCTTGGTTGGAGAAACAGTCTCATAAAAGACCCCAGTGCCCAGATATATTTGGTCCTTGTGGAGCACCTATCCTCTTCAGATCATATTAACTCCCCCTTCTTTCATATGATTCCCTGGACTCTGCTGAAGGTTATGAGTCTCAGTATCTGCTTTGATACACTTCTTGGTAGAGTCCTTCAGAGACCCTCTGTGGTAGGACCCTGTCCTATTTGAGGGACTTATTTACAGTTCATCTATTCTATGAAGATTTAAAACAATTCTGTAAATAAGGCTCTGAATATTTGCTAATTGGTCTTTGTTAGTAAGGCCATGTTAAAAAGCTGACAAGTATAATTTTAATGCATTTATATGATACACAAATATCATTAAGAAAAAAGAATCACAAATGGCCTCTGAAAGACTCCACTCAGCAGGGTATCAAAACATGCTGGAATGCATAACCAAACTTTGGGCAGAGTTCAGGGAATCTTATGAAAGAAGGGGGAGACAGAAAAAAACTAGAGGAGGTGGGACAAGATGGCAGTGTCAGGATGAAGCTGCTTCTGAGCTGTAGAACAACGTTTTTGGTACAGCAACCAAGAGCCTGAACTCTGGGCCCTAAAACAACAGCGATCTTGTTTTCCAGGAACAACTGAAGCAACAACACATACTCTCAAAACTCTGGATCTCACTGATCTTCCTGAAGAATTCGAGAGACACCAGAGTACAACAGTTCCAGTCTGAAGTTCAGACTCAACTAACAAACAGCCAAGACTACATATATGCAATGGCCAAGGGTCGACTTAAGAACTCACCCAACAAAAATCAGGACACCATTGCCCCACCAGCAACACTGGATGTTTTAATTCAGCAGAAACTCAGGAAAATGAATTTAAAGCTATGATTATCGAGTTACTACAGGATCAAAAAGAGGAAATGAAAAGAGCTCTCAAAGAAATACAAAAGAATATAATGGCCCACATAGAGGAACAATTAGAAACATATAGAGAGGAAACAAATACAAAAAAAGAGCTACCTTCAGTCAGATGAAGGAAATGGTGCAAAGCATGAAAACAGAATAAGAATCTATAAAGAAAACACAATCAAAGAAAAACCTGGAACTCAAGAATTAGGGGGAAAGATCAGGAACCACAAAGATAAGCATCACCAATCGAATACAAGAGATGGAAGAGAGAGTCTCAGGAGCTGAAGATACACTTGCTGAAATTGATTCCTCACTCAAAGAAAAAGTAAAATCAGAAAAGTCCCAAACATAGAACATTCAAGAAATCAAGGATGCCATGAAAAGATGAAACCTAAGAATAATAAGAATAGATGAAAAAGAAGACTCCAGGGTCCAAGGACCAAAAAATATTTTTAAGAAAATCATAGAAGAAAAATTCCCTAACTTAAAGAAAGAGATGTCCATAAACAAACAAGAAGCCTACAGAACACCAAATAGACTAGACCAGAAAAGAAATACCTCACGTCATATCATAGTCAAAACAATAAACCTACAAAACAAATATAAAATATTAAAGGTAACAAAGTAAAAAGGTCAAGTAACATGAAGGGAGACCCATCAGAATCACACCAGACTCCTCATCAGAAACTATGAAAGCCAGAAGGGCCTGGGCAGAGGTCATGTAGTCTTTAAGGGAACACAGATGCCAAATAAGACTACTATACCCAGCAAAGCTTTCAATCAACATAGATGGAGAAAACAAAATATTCCATACCAAAACTAAATTTAAGCAATACCTACACAGCAATCTAACCCTACAGAAGATACTAGAAGGAAAATGCCAATCCAACAAAAACAACTACACCAAAGAAAATATAGGATACAGATAATCTCCCAGCAAAAATTAAGAGTAAATAAAAGAAAGCAATGAATCATAGTAAGACCACCAACTCCATAATAAAAGGAACTAACAGTCATTGGTCACTATTATCTATCAACATCAATGGACTCAACCCTCCAATAAAAAGACAGACTAACAGAATGTTTGCAGAAACAGGATCCAATATTCTGCTGCATTCAAGAAACACACCTATGCAACAAAGATTTGCACTACCTCAGCGTAAAGGGCTGGAAAAATGTGTTTCAAGAAAATGCACTCAGAAAAAAAGCTGGGGTAGAGATCCTAGTATCTAATAAAATAGACTTTCAACCAAAACTAATCAAAAAAAGATGAGGAGGGACACTTCCTTCTCATTAAAGCAAAATTCCAACAGGAGGATATCAGAATTTTGGACATCTAT
>CM053766.1:8555870-8591199 GCA_028658305.1 Pachyuromys duprasi | reverse complement strand
TTCTTGAGTTCTTTATATATACTGGATATTAGCCCTCTGTCAGATGTAGGATTGGTAAAGATCCTTTCCCAGTCTGTACTATTGCTCTGTAGTACAGCTTGAGGTCAGGGATGGAGATACTTCCAGATGATCTGTTGTTGCACAGAATCATTTTAGAAATTCTGGATTTTTTTTGTTTGTTTCTCCATATGAAGTTGAGTATTTTTCTTTCAAGGTCTGTGAACCATTGTGTTGGAATTTTGATGGGAATTGCATTGAATCTGTAGATTGCTTCAGGCAGAATAGACATTTTCACTATGTTAATCCTACCAATCCATGAGCATGGGAGGTCTTTCCATCTTCTGATATCTTCTTCAATTTCTTTCTTCAGAGATTTGAAGTTTCTTTTCAAACAGATCTTTCATGTGCTTGGTTAGAGACACCCCGAGGTACTTTATGTTATTAGTGGCTATTGTGAAGGGTGTTGTTTCCCTAATTTCTTTCTGGGCCCTTTTGTCTTTGGTGTACAGGAGGGATTCTGATTTTTTTGAGTTGATTTTGTATCCAGCCACTTTGCTGAAGGTTTTTATTACTTGAAGGAGTTTTCTGGTTGAATTTTTGGGGTCACTCATGTATATTATCATATTGTCTGCAGATAGTGATTCTTTGACTTCTTCCTTTCCAATTTGTGTCCCTTTGATCTCTTCTAGTTGTCTTATTGCTCTAACTAGGACTTCAAGTACTATGCTGAAGAGCTATGGAGACAATGGAAAGCCCTCTGTCTTAATGCTCTTGCTCTGCCCAGGTCTGATATCACCCCTCATTTTAAAGACCAGCAGAGCTAACTAACCAGGGCCCAGGGCATGGTGTGGTGACTTGAAGCACCAACCAAGGATCATGCATAATCTGAAGATAGGTCTTCTACACAGGTGGGGCCAAAGGGCATTTCTGTCCTAATATGGATTCCCTAGTAAGGGGAATGGTGGCTGACTTTGACATGGACTTCATTGCCTGATTTTCAGTCACTTTCCCCTGCAGGACTACCTCACCAGTCCTCAGGGAAAGAGGATGGATGTCCTCATTCCTGATACTACTTGATATGCTGTGGACTCTGTGTGTCAAGAGCCAGTTCTCTCCTCCACTCTGTGGTTCCAGGAATCAAATCCCTGTCATCAGTCTTGATGGCTAGTCCCTTCAGCTGGTGAGTAATCTTAATCTTCTGTGGTATTTTTATGTTCAAAAATATAATTACTCTTAATAAAATAAACATTATAAGACTTATTGTTTATGCTTATTTTAATATATTTAGTTTTTATCTTCCTGGGAATATTCAATATTTACCTTTCAGGCAATTTTTTGGATAAAAAGTAAGTATCAAAATATACATATTTAGTAGACTAAACACATACTTGTTACATTAACAGTTTGTATGAAGAATAATCAGCTGTATTCATATTGGAAGCCTGAAGCATTTGAAGCAGATGAAGCCCGTGCCTGTCAAATGTTGGGACAACATTTGAACTATAGTATAGTTTAAGTTTTTAAATGTCTTGTTCAAGGTTCTGCATGTTTATAAAGTTGAAACTAATTGATTTTCATATCCCTTCTAATTATATTACTTTAAAATGATTTTAGAGGTATATGCAATGAACACACACACATACATTTGGTAGGAAGCCAAATGCAGGATGTTAGAGTCTCATCTTACTTTAGATTTAGAAGCATGTTCTTTAGAATTCTTTGTGTTGTGTGCCATAGTGACCTTCCTGGACCGAAGAATTTCTAGTTTCCGGGAAGGAGAATCTGACCCCTGTTTCACTGTGTTGAACCCAGAGATATCAATCTGAACATTCATGGCTGGATATTTTCTTTTGTCTTACTAGAAGGGATACATGTGCCTTCCTCTGCCAAACAAGGCTCCAGACATTCTGGTGACAGAGAGTCATACCCGTTGTTTTACTTTAATTTAGATTTAAAATTTGTTCTTTATGTGTATGGAATGCTTCTCCGGACATAGGTTTATGCTCCAAGAACATACACAGCTGGTATCTGCAGTCACAGCAGGTTGTTGGATACCTGGAACTGGATTTACAGACTGCCAGCCTCTATGTGGGTGCAGGGAACCAATCTCTAGTCTTTTTCAAGAGCAATAAATGCTCATGAGTAAGATCTGTCTCTCTAGTATCACTCACTTGTTTACTTAAAATTGGTTCAATCCCAGGAAAAGTTGCATTTTCCATGAGGCAGTCCTTTCCCATCATTTGTGCTGTACCATAAGGGCTTGTTTTGCCACCTGACTTCTCAAATTTCCTTCTGCAGTGACATACCTGAGAGCCTTGTAGGACAGTTATGGTTATAATTATATGTATTCTGCCATGAAAACAGAACTCTCATTATGCTATGTAAGGGTAAATGCTATTGTTTCTGCTCTAAATTTGTAATAAACCTTTTCGAACCTAAGCATATTTTTCAGGCATATTTGGGACTTTTTAAAGAAATTATTTATATTTTTATTAATTCCTTTGTATCCCAGAGGTAATCCCCTCCCAATCTCATCCACCCTCCCCATCTGCTCCCTTGCCCCTCCCCAAGTCCACTGGTAGGGGAGGTCTTCCTCCCCTTCCCTCTCACCCTGCTTAGCCTATCAGGTTTCATCAGGACTGGCTACATTGTCTTCCTTTGTGGCCTAGTCAGACTGCTCCCCCCTCAGGGAGAGGTTATCAAAGAAACAGCCACTGAGTTCATGTCAGAGACAGCTCTCCTTCCCCTTACTAGGAAATGTGCTTGAAACCTGGCTGCGTGGGAGACATCAGAGCAGGGGTTCTAGGTTATCTCTATGCATGGACCTTGCTTGGTTGGAGTATTAGTCTCAGAAAAAAACCCTGTGCCAAGATATTTTGGTTCTGTTGCTCTCCTTGTGGAGCTCCTGTCCCCTCCAGGTCTTTTTCTGTCTCCCTTCTTTTGTAAGATTCCCTGTACTCTGCCCAATGTTTGGCTATGAGTCTCAGCGTCTGCTTTGATACCTTGCTGGATAGAGTCTTTCAGAGGCATTCTGTGATAAGCTTCTGTCCTGTTCTCTGTTTTCCCCGTTTTCTGATGTCTGTCCCATTTCCTTTCTGAGTAAGGATTGAACATCTTACCCAGGGTCCTCATTCTTGCTTAGGGACTCTGATTTATAAGAACAATGTATGAGTTTTTCTCTTTGCACACATATCAACACAAATGTCTATCCAGAGTGAGCTACAAAAATTATTTCCTTTTTACAGCATTCTTTCCGTTTCTAGCTCTTGCATTTATTCTAACTTGTTTTCTTCAGTGTTTCATGAACTATGGAGTAGGGATGAGAACTGTTAATTTAGATCTTTCATCTTGGCTAAGCAGTTGTGATTGGAAGCTCTACATTATCCCTTGCCATCTGTAGTAATAAGTTTATGTAACCAAGTTTGAGGGCAGCACAGATGTATCAATACACACATAAATATTTGGAAAGAAGCTTGATAAAATCTAGCAGATCAACATCCCTAAATTCTCTACTAGGGTATATGGTTTTCTACCTAGGTATTTGAACATGTTTATACCATCATGATTTTATAATGTAGGTAAAGCCTGATATCTGATCAAAAGAAGGGTATGTTGAGGTTTAATTTTATTTACAATTTTAGGTCATATAATATATTTGGATCATATTAATTTCCTTTCTAAAACTCCATCCAGAACCTAATTCTGAGCTACCCAACTTTATGTTGGTCCTCTCTCTCTAACCATTGCTCAAAACATATACAAATAAAATCAAAACAAAAATATATAAAAGAAACAAAAATTTTATAAAATGTGCCAACACACACACACACACACACACACACACACGCACAAACCACCATCACCACCACCAAAAATTCATGGAGTCTATTTTGTGTTGGCCACTGACTCCCAAGCATGGAGCTTACACTTGATTGTGGTTGGTACACCCAGTGAGACTCTATTAGAGAAAGGTTTGGTTTTTGTTTGTCTGTTTGTTTGTTTGATGTTCCCACCATTTACCTGCAAATTTCATGATATCCTTGCTTTTTATTGCTGAGTCCATTACATTGTGTAGATGTACCACAATTTCTGTATCCATTCCTCAACTGAGGGACATCTGGGCTGTTTACAGCTTCTGGCTATTACAAATAAAGCTGCTTCAAACATGGTCGAGCAAATGTCTTGTTTTATACTTGAGTGTCTTTTGGATATATGCCTAGGAGTGATATAGATGGATCTTGAGGAAGCACTATTCCTAATTGTGTGAGAAAGTGCCAGATTGATTTCCAAAGTGGTGTACAAGTTTACATTCCCACTAGCAGTGGAGGAGGGTTCCCCTTTCTTCCCATCCTCTCCAGCATGTGTTATCACATGAGATATTGATCTTAGCCATTCTGAGGATGAAAGGTAAAATCTCAGGGTTGTTTTGATGTGCATTTCCTGATGATTAAAAACGTTGAACATTTCTTTAAGTTTTCTCTGCTGTTCGATATTCCTCTATTGAGAATTCTCTGTTCACCTCTGTACCCCATTTTTAAATTGGATTACTTGATTTGTTGCTGTTTAACTTGTTGAGTTCTTCATATATATTGTATATTAGCCCTCTGTCAGATATAGGGTTGGTAAAGATTCTTTTCCAATCTGTACGTGGTCATTTTGTTCTGATGACAGTGACCCTTGCTTTACAGAAACTTTTCAGTTTCAAGAGGTCTCATTTATTGATTGTTGCTCTTGGAGTCTGTACAGTTGGTGTTTTGTTCAGGAAGTTGTCTCCTGTGCCAATAAGTTCCAGGCTATTCTCCACTTATCTTCTAACAGGTTTAGCATGTCTGGTTTTATATTGAGGTCTTTGATAATAGCCAGAAATTGGAAGCAACAGATATGTCCCTCAATCAAAAATGAATAAAGAAAATATGATATATTTACACATTAGAGAATTGCTCAGCTATTTATAAAAGTGATATCATAGACTTAAAGGTTTTTTTTTCATATAGGTCTTTCACTTGTTTGGTCAAGTCTTTGAAGAATGAAATTGAAGAAGATATCAGAAGATGGAAAGATCTCCCATGCTCATGGATCAGTAAGATTAACATAAATAAAAATGGCCATCTAACAAAAAAGCAATCTATAGAGTCAATGCAATTCCAATCAAAATACCAACACAATTTTTTACAGTCATTAAAAGAACAATTGTCAATTTCATATGGAGAAACAAAAAAACTCAGAATAGCTAAAACAATCTTTACAATAATAGATCTTCTGGAGGTATCTCCATCCCAGATCTTAAGCTCGGCATGAAACAGACTAGTGGATCTATGGAATTTAATCAATTACCCAGAAATAAACCTACACACCTCTGTTAAATTAACTTTTTGACAAAGAAGCCAAAACCATGAAATAGAAAAAAGACCATATCTTCAACAAATATTGCTGCTATAACTGGATGTCTCCATGTAGAAAAATACTGTTTATCACCCTGCACAAAGGTAAAGTCCAAGTGGATCAAAGACCTCAACATAAAACCAGATACACTAAATCTGTTGGAAAAAAAATTGGGGAAGAGCCTTGAACTCATTGGCAGAGGAGACAACTTCCTTAACAGAACACCAATAGTATAGGCTATAAGATAAACAATTAATAAATGGGACCTCATGAAACTGAAAAGCTTCTGTAAAGCAAAGGAAACTGTCAATAGAACAAATTACAGCCTGCAGACTGCAAAAAGTTCTTACCATCCCTATATCTGACAGTGGCCTAATATCCAGAATATATAAAGAACTCAAAAGTTAAACACCTACAAACCAAGGAATTCAATTAAAAAATGGGGTACAGAGCTAAACAAATTCTTGACAGAGGAATATTGAATGGCAGAGAAACACCGGATGAGACCTGATAGACTAGGATCCGAAGGAAGGGAGGAAGACCTCCCCAATCAGTGACTGGGGGAGGAGCATGGGTAGAGAAGAGGAAGTGAGGGTGGGATTAGGAGGGGAAGAAACAGGGAGCAACAGGTGGGATAAATAGTGAATAAATTGTAATTAATAAAAATTTTAAAAAGCAATGTTCAACATTCTTAGTCATTTGGGAAATACAAATAAAAATGTCTCTGAGTTTTCACCTTACACCCATCAGGATGGCTAAGATCAAAAACTCATGGGATAATCTATGCTGGAGAGGCTGTGGAAAAAGGGGAACCCACCTCCATTGCTGGTGGGGATGTAATCTTCTACAACCACTTTGGAAATTAATCTGATGCTTTCTCCATCAATTAGGAATAGCGCTACCACAAGATCCAGCTATAGTACTCCAAGGCATATTTATAAAGTATGTTCAACTATACAGCAAGGACATTTGCTCAACCATGCTTGTAGCAGCTCTATTTGTAATAGCCAGAATCTGGAAACAACCTAAATGTCCACAGCGGGGGAATGTATACAGAAAGTGTGGTACATTTACACAATGGAATATTGTTCAGCAATCAAAAACTAAGAAATCATGAAATTTGAAGGGAAATGGTAGGAATGAGAAAAGATCATCCTGATTGAGGTAACCTAGGAGCAGAAAGACACATATAGTATATATTCACATATAAGGGGTTATTAGACATATAATATAGGATAAACATACTAAACTCTGTACTCCTAAAGAAGCTAAACAACAAGGAGAACCCTGGGTAAGATGATTAATCCTCATTCAGAAGGGCAAACAGGATGGACATCTGAAGTAGGAGAAGACAAGGAATAAAACAGGAGCCTTCCACAAGGGGCTTCTGAAAAACTACCCAGCAGGGTATAGGAGATACTGAGAATCATAGCCAAACTTAGGGCAGAATTCTGTAATCCTTATGGAAGTAGAAGGAGATAGAGAGGCCTGGAGAGGACATGAACTCCACAAAAAGAACAGAGGCAAAATATCTGGGTCCAGGAAACGGGGGCTGCAGAGACCAATACTCCATACAAGAACTATGCATAGAGAGGACCTAGACCCCCTGTTTAAAGGAAGCCCATTGGTTGCTCAGTTTCTAAGTGGGTGCCCTACAGGGGCTGTCTCTGACATGAACTCAGTGGCCAGCTCTCTGATCACCTCCTCTTGGGGGATGCAGCCTTGCCAGGACACAGAGGAAGATGAAGCAGCCAGCCTTGATGAGATCTAATAAGCTAGGGTCAGATGGAAGAGTAAGACCTCCCTTATCATTGGACTAGGAAAGAGGCGGCAAAGAGGGAGGGTGATTGGGACTGGAAGGAGATTAACGAGGGGGCTGAAACAGGGATACAAAGTCAATAAATTGTAATAAATAAATATATAAGTAAGTTAAATAAAAAATAACATCATAAAATTCTCAGGTAAGTCATGCAACTAGGAAAAAAAGTCCGCCTCAGTGAGGTAACCCAGTGAGGTAACACAGATCCAGGAAGAAAAATGTCCTATGTACTTTCTTATAAGTGGTTATCAGCCCTTGTGAATGATAATCAAGCTACAATCCAGAACCAGAGACTATAGGTAAAGAGGAACACTCTACAGAGGGTAAAGGAGCCGCATTGCTGAGGACAGCATCCATGCAACGCATTGAAGGTAGAGAGACAAAACTGCATAGAACCATTACCCCTTGTACTCTTGTCTTTGGTTGGGAGGTACTTTGCCAGTTATGGAAACTGAAATATGGACACCATCCCAGAGAGAAAACCAATAAATCAAATCTCCAGCTCTAATAAATTCAAATCTCTCTTCTGATATCCAAGGACAATTAACATCATCTATTCACACCCCCCCACACACACATGAAAGTGAAAATAAATTTCTACAAAAAGGGCCATTTTTACATATTCACTTTGCTTGTTGAGCTCCTCATTATTTATGATTTTGCATTTATTATTATGTGTAACCTCTTACTTGACAAGGAACTTACCTTGTGTGTTTCATTCAGGTAAATATTAAATTAATTCAAATATTGTATTTCTCAATGGAAAAAGAAACTACTTGTTCACTCCTCTCAGATAATGAAAGTGACTTAGAAGCATTAATATCTTACCTATCCTTATTCTGCAATCCTGTTTTCAAAATTTTGACACACAATTTGATTCACCAAATATGAGACTTTTTCTCAACAAAGATATTGTTACTCATCTAAAAAGTATTCCCAGATGACTTTAAATGTTTTCTTATGAAAGAGGGATTTAACAACAGACACTGAGGAAACCCAATTATTAGGTCTTAGTACAAAAGCCTATACACCACAAAATTTGAAAAACTAAATGAAATAGACAATTTTTTAAATAGATTCAACTTACCAAAATTAAATCAAGATCAGGAAGAAAGATTGGAAAGTCCTATATTCCCCAAGGAAATAAAAGCAGTCATCATCAGTCGCCCTTCCAAAAAAAGCACAGGGCCAGATGGTTTCAGAATTCTAGCAGACCTTCCGAGAAGAACTCCAATTCTCTTCAAACTATTCCACAAAACAGAAATAGAAGGAACATTAACAAACTGATTCTATGAAGTCACATTAACCTTGATACTTAAACCACACAAAATCCCAACAAAAAAGGGAATTTCAGACCTATCTCTCTTATGAACATTGATACAAAAACAATCAATGAAATACTCTCAAACCAAATCCAAGAACACATAAAAGATATCATCCACCATTACCAAATGGACTTCATCCCAGGCATGCAAAGGTGGTTCAATATATGGAAGTCCATCAATGTAATCCACCATAAAACAAACTGAAGGAGAAAAACCACATGATCATCTCCTAAAGTGCCCAAAAGCATTTGACAAAATCCAACACTCATTCAAGTTTAAAGTCTTGGAGAGATCAGGCACGTACCTAAACATAATGAAGGCAATATACAGCAAACCTATAGCCAACATCAAACTAAACGGAGAGAAACTTAAATCAATCCCACTAAAATCAGGGACAAGGCAAGGCTGCCCAATCTCTCCATATCTCTTCAACATAGTACTTGAAGTCCTAGCTAGAGCAATAAGACAACTAAAGGAGATCAAGCAGATAAAAATCTGAAAGGAAGAAGTCAAAGTATCACTATTTGTAGATATAATATACATGAGGAGTGACCCCAAAAATTCAACCAGAGAACTCCTTAAGCTGATAAACACCTTCCAGGGTTGGATACAAAATCAATTAAAAAAAAATCAGAAGCCCTCCTGTGTACCAAAGAAAAAAGGGCTGATAAAGAAATCAGGGAAATAACACCCTTCACAATAGACACTAATAACATAAAGTACCTTAGAGTGACTCTAAACAAGCAGGTGAAAGCCCTGTTTGAAAAAAAAAAAAAACTTCAAGTCTCTTAAGAAAGAAATTGAAGAAGATATCAGAAGGTGGAAAGATCTCTGGTGCTCATGGATCAGTAGCATTAGCATAGTGAAAATGGCCATTCTGCCAAAAGCAATCTACAGATTCAATGCAGTTCCCATCACAATACTAACACAATTCTTTACAGACCTTGATAAACACAGTTCTCATCTTCATATGGAAAAAGAAAAACCCAGAATTGCCACAACAATTCTGTACAACAACAGATGGTTGGGTGGTATCTCCATCTCTGTTCTCAAGTTGTACTACAGAGCAATAGTAATAAAAACTGCATGGTATTGCCATATAAACATAATCATGGATCAATGGAAGTGAATAGAAGACTCAGAAATAAATCCACACACCTATGGATGCTTGATTTTTTACAAAGAAGCCAAAACCATTCAATGGAAAAAAAGACAGCATCTTCAACTAATGGTGCTGGTCCAACTGGATATCTACATGCAGAAAAATGAAAATAGATACACATTTATCACCCTGCACAAAACGAAAGTCCAAGTGGATCAAAGACCTCAACATAGAACCAGACACACTAAATTGGTTAAAAGAAAAAGCAGAAAAGAGCCTAGAACTCATTCACACAGTACATAACTTCTTGAACAGAATACCAACAGCACAGGGTCTAAGATCAACAATCAATAAATGGGACCTCATGAAACTGAAAAGCTTCTGTAAATCAAAGGACACTGTTGTTAGTACAAAACAACAGCCTACAGCCTGGGAAAGGATCTTCACCAACCCTATATCTGAGAAAGAGCTAATATCCAGAATATATAAAAACTAAAGAAATTAAAAAGCAACAAATCAAGCAATCCAATTTAAAAAATGGGGTACGGAGCTAAACAGGGAATTCTCTGTAGAGGAACATAGAATGGCAGAGAAGCAACTGAAGAAATGCTCAATGTCCTTAGCTATCAGGGAGATGCAAATCAAAATGACCCTGAGATTTTACCTTATACCCCTCAGAATAGTTAAGACCAATACTCAAGTGACAACTCATGCTGGAGAGGTTGTGGATAAAGGAGAACCCTCCTCCATTGCTGGTGGGAATGTAAACTTGTACAACCACTTTGGAAATAAATCTGGTGCTTTCTCAGACAACTAGGAATAGTGCTTTCTCAAGATCCATCTATACTACTCCTAGGCATATATTTAAAATATGCCCAAGGACACAACAAGGACATTTGTTCAACCAGTAGGTCAAAGACTGCTTTTTCTTTTAATCAGATATAAACTATTTCCTTGAAGAGGATATTCTTTTGCATTGCCCTATACAAAAATAGAACCTATTTCTGTAGGTTCAGTAGCAGAATATTTTGTTGTTGTTGCAAGAAGATATAGAATGGGGAATAGAAAGACAGAGAATTGAAAAATTGAAGCAGAAAAAATATAGTTTAGAGACACAGTATGACAAGCTAGAAATGAAAGTAGAACAGAACACTATCACATTTGGATTATGTTTTCTCTAATTTTTTTAATTGCCTTAGCAATTGCTTAACATTTGCTTACAAGAGCAAAATCATGCCTGATACTGGAAACCTAGCCAATTACTCAGTATTAATGAAGTCATGGATCTGGAAGGAATCTAACACTTACCATTTTACTAAACCAGCATAATGCCTAAAAGTAATCTAAAAATATTTGCTCTTCTTTCCACAGATAAGAACAATCCTCAGCCTCTGTCAGGAAAACTTTTCTTTGCAACATAGAGTAAATCACAACCAATCAAAATACAGTGTTGTAGAGCCTATGCCCAGATGGATATGTCTACAAACCTTTCCTGCACATGAAGCTCAGGGAACATTACAGAGTTCAGAGGCAATAAGATAGTAAGAGCCACAGGATCAGAGAGCTTGCTGTGAAAAAGTTTTTCCTATTATATCTGAAGCTATACCCAATATACCTCACCAATATGGCTGTGTAAATGCGTGGAATTAAGGACAAAATCTAATACATCATCAGATGGAGGAAGGCTCACAAGTCCTCAACCCTACACAAAGAGATACAGGCAATTAAGGAATTCTGAGAATGAGATAAAAGTCTTCTCCATGGAAGAGTACACCAGTTGGCTACTCCAAACTAAATTAGTCAGGCCTGAAAACATACATACAAATAACATATACAGACTGTGGTGTTTTGAATAAAAATTACCCCCATAGGCTCATGTGGAGTGGCACTATTAGGAAATGTGACTTTGTTGTAGTAGGTGTGACTTTGATAGAGGAAGTTTGCTCCTCGAGGGTGGACCTTGCGATCTCATAAGCTCAAACCAGTTATATCTATTAGAATTCTCTTCCTGATGCCTGTAGATCCACATGTAGAAATGTCAGCTCTCCCTCTAGCACCATGTATGCCTTCATGCCACCACGTTTTCTGCTGTGATGATAATGGACTAAGCTTCTAAACTGTAAGACACCCTCATGTAAATGTTTTTCTTTATATGAGTTGCCATGGTCATGGTGTCACTTCACAGGGAAACCAAACTATGACACACACTGAACAATTTCATTTAGCAGTTTGTGTGTGTGTGATTGCCTTAAATAATAATAAACAGAAAAGAGGGATTTGAAGAGATCAAGGAAGCATTTGGAATAAAGAAGCAGAAGAGAAAGGATGTAATTATATTATAATCTCAATTATAGAAGACAAAATTTTAAAATGAAAAATAAATGTGATTGTCAAATCCTACTCAGTTTTCAGTTTTTCATAATATAAGAAGATGAATGTACACCTTTTAAATATATTTATTTTAAAGAATGTCTCTAAGGTCAAGAAACAGTGCTGAAAACACCACAGATAATTTTCCAAGTGATACTGAGTAAGATTAAAATAGCTCAAAACAAAACTTGTTTTTTTTTCACACTGTTTTGTCAAATAATAATAAATCCCCATTGCATTCTGTATAGGCACGTAGATTCTTCTACCTCTGGCTGTGTTTCCTAGGAGAACTACATAGTTCAGTCTCCCAGAAAGTAACAAGAGGTAGTTGCAAACAACAGTTATTTGAAAACAAGAGTTACTCTTTTTATTTTCTTTCCCCTCTAAAACCTTAAAAAATTAAACCTTTCATTCAACCTAATCAACATATTTTCATCTGTTTCAAGAAATAAAATGAACTGCTCATTATTAAGGTAAATTCTCTTTCTTTCTTTCTCTTTCAGTGTTTTTCTCACATAGCATATTATTTATATTTTATCATTGTAAGTATTTTATTAATTATGTTAGATATTTTAATTTCATCATAAAATTGACTATATTGTGTTGTGTGAAATATTTATTGAAATATATATTTTATGCAACTTCTATGACTGAAAATAAAAAATCTTATTACCATTCTAATTAAATAGAAACATCAAAACATCCTTGAGTCTGAACCAAGAGGTCATGGGTTATAAGAATGCTAACTGTAGAACATCAGGTTCTGACTATAAAAGACAATTTTCCATCTGCTGTACATTTCTAGGCTATTAAATTAAAACTGCAACTTTAATTTTAAAGTGATGCCAAACTCAAAAGAATGTAATAATAAGTAGTACTGATAACTACAGCTTTTGAGATCTCACTGCACACTCATAGGTTGATAAAAGGGCCCTATTTAAGATACTCAGCTCTCTTCTGTGTTTTTCTATTCTAACTGGTCTGCAAATTAAGTCTTACTATTTTCATTACTTTGTGGGAGATAGAGGGATAACAATGCTCATCTTTGGGGCATTGTCGTGTAGCTCTTAGTTCTGAGACTGAAACATAATCTTGCAGTGAAATTCCTTAAGCCGAAATGCAAATAATTCAAAAGAGCCCAGGAAATGGCTGAAGCTGGCCATATTAACTACGTCCTCTTCTTCCAGAGTAAACAATAAGGAGAGTCACCCTCATACAACCAACCCAAGGAAGCAACAAAGATTCTGAGAACAGACCAGATTTCTGGAAGAAGCCAAAACTAGATGAGCTGCCTAGAAGAGGTTTCGTCACTTGGCAAGGATACTCTCCAACCTGTTGAGCTGCTTGCAAGCTGTTCAGTTTGGCTCAGATTTCCAGCTTCTATGAGCTGTTACCCATGCTGGGATGGGCCTTGGTGATACAACTGTCTTTGAGTCATTTTTGCTCCTGTCAGTAACCCGTCACCCATAAGTTACTGTATGTTACCGCAACAAAACCCGTGTATCCAGTCTTTGATCTGTCATGGGTTTCCTATATGGAATAAGTAGATCCATGTTGTGCATCAACACAACAAAGCTCCTCTTATACAACAAGAATTAATAACCACACAGTCATACTTTATATTTATAGGCTAGTATCAAAATCTTTGATTTTGAGATATATGGGCAATCAAGATTTAACACCTTAGGAAAAATGGTATTAGTAAACAACTAGGATCTCAGTCAGGTTTGATTTTCTTGCTCACTGTCTCCTTTAAACAGTACAAGTTATGTTTGCATAAATTATACATAAGCACTTTTATAAAATATTTTCAAATAGTTCTGTGGCACCACTTTTTATAAAATATTTTACAAATTATACATATATATATACATATCATATGATATCATATGTACATGAACTAACATATTGTTTGAGAAATTCTGTTCTATGGACTTTTTGTCAGGGCTCCTACAAACCTCTCTAACATTCTCTTTTTATATTACAATATTATCACAACAATTTTGTATGAATATTTTATTCATTGCTCCCTTCAGTTATTTATTGCTTTGTTTAATATTTACACACAGAACAATGCTCACAGTGTTGTGGTTTTCAGGACTGCTCAACATTAGGATTATAATCAAATGTGGAATGTGAATGTCATTGATGAGTATGGCACTTTTACACACAGGAAGATTTTTTATTGAGAGAATTATAAATGAATTCTAGTTTACAGTCTGTTTTAATGGGTATTAAGGATGTTTTTTCATGTTTTCAATCTATTTCTGAGAATACTTATTAATATAGTCAAGGCACATGTTTTAGGACATAGGCATTAGAGATTCTTTACAAAAGAACCCTCTGTGAAGCTGCTGTAGAAATGCTCAAGATACTACCAAAGGGTAGATGCCAAACGTTCCAATGTGCTTGTACCAATTAATGCTACCATGATAATAATATATAATATTACACACCATTACTGAAATAGCTATTGTAAGACATCAAAGATGTGTTTATCTATTAAGCATAAACCATTTATAAAGGTATGTCTTAATTTCTAGGTATCAGCAATAGAATGACATGCTGAGTTTCTTCTTGGTGACATGAATATGTTTGAAAATTTTGCCTAATACATATATATATATGTATTAAATATGCTATCAAAACTCATATTCTAGACACACTAAATCGGTTAGAAGAAAAAGTGGGGAAAAGGATAGAACTCATTGGCACAGAAGACAACTTCCTGGACAGAACAACAACAGCACAGACTCTAAGATCAACAATCAGTAAATGGGACCTAATGAAATTGAAAAGCTTCTATAAAGCAAAGGACACTGTCGTGAGAACAAACAACAGCCTATAGACTGGGAAAGAATCTTCATCAACCCTATATCTGACAGAGGGCTAATACACAATATATATGAAGAACTCAAGAAATTAAACAGCAACAAATCAAGTAATCCAATTAAAAATGGGGTAAGGAGCTAAACAGAGAATTCTCAGTAGAGGAATATAGAATGTCAGAGAAACAATTGAAGAAATGCTCAGTGTACTTAGCCATCAGGGAGATGCAAATAAAAATGACTGGAGATTGCACCTTACACCCATCAGAAAGGCTAAAATCAAAATCTCAAGTGACCACACATACTGGAGAGGTTGTGGAGATAAGGAAACATTCCCCCATTGCTGATGGGAATGTAAACTTGTACAACCACTTTGGAAATACATTTGTCACTTTCTCAGACAATTAGGAATAGTGCTACCTCAAGATCCATCTATACCACTCCTAGGCATATATCCGAAATATGCTCAAGTACACAACAAGGACATTTGTTCTACTATGTTTGTAGCAGTTTTGTTCATAATAGCCAGAACCTGGAAACAACCCTCAGTTTCCAGGTTCTGTCCCTCAGTTAAGGAATGGATACAGAAATTGTGATAGTTTTACACAATGGAATACTACTCAGCGATTAAAAACAAGGAAATCATAAAATTTGCAGGTCAATGGTGGGATTTAGAAAAGATGATCCTGAGGGAGGTATTCCAGGAACAGAAAGACACACATGGTATATATTTATAAGTGGATACTAGACCTATAAGATAGGACAAACATAATAAAATCTGTACATCTAAAGAATCTAAACAAGAAGAGGTTCCAGGGTAAGATGATCAATCCTCACTTAGAAAGACAAATGGGATGGACATCAGAAATAGGAAAAAGCAATAAACAGGACAGAAGCTTATCATAGAGGGCCTCTGAAAACTTCTAAGTAGCAATGTATCAAACCAGATGCTGAGAATCATAACCAAACCTTGGGAAGAATGCAGGGAATCATATGAAAGAAGTAAGACCTAGAGAGGATGGGAGCTCCACAAGGACCAAATATATCAGGGCACAGGGGTCTTTCCTGAGACTGATTCTTCAACCAATGACCATGCATGGAAATAAACTAGAACCTCAGGCATGGCCCATGGCAGCTCAGTATCCAAGTGGGTTCCCTAGTAAGGGGAACAGGAACTCTCTCTGACATGAACTCAGTGATTGGCTTTTTGACCACCACTCTCAAGGGAGGAGGAGCCTTGCCAGGCCACAGAGAATGACACTGCAGCAAGTCCTGAGGAGACCTGATAAGCTAGGGTCAGATGGAAGGAGAGGAGGACCTTCCCTATCACTGGATTTAGAGAGGGGCAGGGATGAGATGAAGGAGGGATGGTGGGTTTGGGAGGGATGAAGGAGGGGGCTACAGCTTGGAAACAATAACCTGCAATTAATATAAAAAATAAAAATAATTAAAAAAACAAATGAAAACAATGAGTAGCACAGGGATAAAGAAAAAGTTAAACAAACAAAAACTCATGTTCTATATAATGTTTCTATATTATATATTATGATAAAAGTTTATATTTATCATAATGAAATTTATTATGAAGTCATTTTTCATTTAAGGTAATTCATAATTTACTCAAAATATAGTTCAAATTTGACACCATTAATTACATGTTTTAGACATAGAAATGTTGTTTCCTTTTAGGGAATGTACAATGTGTTTTAATCTTTGAGATGAAATTTGAAATCCCTGTATGAGAAGTCTTGAACATCTCCACATACACACCAACACTGATCTTGATGTGGTCACAAAGTTTGACAAATGAGCTGAAAATGTCATGGTACAAACAAGAGTTTGGAAACAGCCTGTTCAATGGGTATTCTGTTCTTGCTGCTGAATACCTCAGTGCATATGTCATGAAGCCAAAGATAGCCTGCTGGAGAAGGCTAACCTACTCCTGCGTGTAGAGAGAAGTGAGTCACCTCTACAGAGATGCCAGAGATCACCATTCTGTCCAAATTTAGCTCACTGCTCAATGACATTTATCAGGAACATCAGCCAGGAGCATAATCACAGCAGTTGTTCCTAATTTGGGAGCTGAATAACTTCTCAACACTCTCAATCTTATGTGGATTTGATATAAAGTAATAGAGATGAATATAACTTATGAAATCAGAAGACATTTCCCTACCTTAACACATTCACAGTCTTCTCAGTTTTAAATTTACACAGGAGTTTGCTTATCTTCCTGTAGCTATCATTTAAAAATTATTATTATCATTTATTACAGTATATACAATTTGTATCCCAGATGTGGTCCCCTCCCTTGTCTCCTCCCAAACCCACCCTCCCTCCCTATTCTCTCCCTATGCCCCCTCCCTTAGTCCACTGATAGAGGATGTCCTCCTCCCCTTCTACCTGATCCTAGCCTATCAGGTCTCATCACTACTGGCTGCATTGTCTTCCTCTGAGACCTGGTAGGGCTGCTCTACTCAGAGGTAGGTGATCAGAGAGCCAGCCACTGATTTCATGCCAGAGAAATCCCCTGCTCCCCTTGTTAGGGACCGCACTTGGTGACTAGTCTATGTGCTACATCTGAACAAGGGTTTTATGTGTTCTCCATGCGTTGTCCTTGAATGGGGAATCAGTCTCTGCAGGGCTCCAAGGGCTCAATAATTTTTGTCTCTGTTGATCTCCTTTTGGAGCTCCTATCCACGGTAGTTTTCTTTCTTCCTTTGTTATAATTTTTTATTTTTATATTAATTATAGTTTACTCACTTTGTATTCCATCTGTATCTCCTCCCTCAGATCCCTCATCTCCTCCCATGCCTCTCTCCAATTCCACTGTTAACCAGGAAATAGAGGAGGACAATGCAGCCAGTCCTGATGAAACCTGATAAGCAAGGGTCTGATGGAAGGGGAGGAGGCCTTCCAGTTCTTTCTATTGCTCCCTGAAGTTAAACACCAATAAACCAAGTAATCAAATTGAAACATGGGGTATAGAGCTAAACAGAAAATTATCAATAGAGTAATACCAAATAGCAGGGAAACACTTAAAAAATGTTCAACATCCTTAGTCATCACGGAGATGCAAATTAAAATGACCCCGATATTTCATACTGATTTACAGCCATCAGAGTGGCTAAGATCAGAAACTCAAGTGACAACACATGCTGGAAAGGATGTGGAGATAGGGGAACCTTCCTCCATTGCTGGTGGGAATTTAAATTTGTACAACCACTTTGGAAATCAATCTGGCACTTTCTCAGACTATTAGGAATATTGCTTCTCAAGATCCAGCTATACCACTCCTAGGCATATATCCAAAATATGCTCAATTATATAGCAAAGCCATTTGCTCATCCGTGTTTGTAGCAGCTTTCCTTGTATTAGCCAGAAGCTGGAAACAATCTAGATGTCTTTCAATGGAGGAATGGATACAGAAATTGTGGTACATTTACACAATGGAATAATACTCAGCAATTAAAAACAAGGAAATCATGAAATTTACATGCAAATGGTGGGAAGTAGAAAAGATCATCTTGAGTGAGGTAACACAGAAGCAGAAAGACACACATGGTATGTACTCACTTATAAGTGGATATTAGCCATATAATATAGGATAAACATACTAAAATCTATACTCCTAAAGAAGCTAAACAACAAAGAAGACCCTAGGGAAGATGCTCAGTTCTCATTCAGAAAGACAAATACAAAAGACATTGGAAGAAGGAGAAGACAGGGAACAGAACAGGATCCTACCACAGAGGGCTTCTGAAAGACTCAACTGATCTAGGTATTGAAGCAGAGGCTGATACTCATAGCCAAACTCTGGGTACAGGGCATGTAATTTTATCATTTTTACCTAGCTTACCCTTTAGAAGGATGAAATTATTGTGATAAAAATATGAAAATTTTATTTATTATAATAATAAAAATTACTTTTTAACTATCACTCTATATTAGTAAACGCTGGTATGGTGTACTAAACTGTCCCACTTTCATTCTCTTTGTCATGTTCTTCTTCTGTTGTCTTATCTGTAGAAAAATTTAACATGCAGTTCTGAGTTGTGATTAATGTTGAGTTGATTTAACTCTCTTGATCTACTTAATGAGAATGGATATGATTTCAAAATTAAATAGTCAGGATTCATTAATTTATTTATACTTGAAGTGATGTCTTAATGACTGACAATTTTGTCTCCAGTTTAAATTAGCACATCATATTAACACATAATATCTTTTTGCTTCGGTTTTGCATTTTATCACATACATACATACACACACTAACATCATATATGTGACTTCCTTTGCTAGTCATATCCTCTGTTGTCTGTGCACATGTACTTTTCACATATGTGACAGTGCAGATGTTAATTGACTGACAAGTTCGACTACTGTACCCCAAATTTTAGCAATACATGTTTTGCTGTATTTTGCTCACAATTACAAGCTGGACTCACAGGCAAGGAGTGAAACAACTAAGGGAATATCGCAGTAGGTGATATTCATGACTGTGTGGGACTTCTGTGATGTGTGGATATGTTGTAAGGTCACCTTGAGGAACTAACAAGTATCATCAGAAATATTTGCATGCTAGCCTTTTCTCTTATTCTTTCTGTCTGTTGCTCTGAATCAAACTTGGGACATGGCTAGGCAACTTCTCCAGGGTTTATTTCCAGTTTTCACAACTACTTATATTAACAAACTTATCTTATGCTTCCATGGTACTGTGTGCTTAGAATGTACAGGCTTTGCATGTGATAACCAGAATAAATTAATGTGTAAACAAATAAATATGTATATAATTTTCCTTAGCTCTCAGATAAACTTTTATAAGATATATTCTTCAAAAATTAAAATAGAAATTCTTAGTATAATTAATTAATCATTAATTAGTGTTGTTATTCCTTATTTAAGTAGTCTTTGATTCCAATATTTTTTTCATATTTTCTTTGAGAAACTGGCTTGTCTGGAAAATAAAAAGACATGTAGGAAGATGTGTTGTAGTGTTAGGGTGTGAATTATTTTGGTTATAGTCCAACTGTCCTTTTGCTGTTTGTTTGAAACCCTATATATTCTCATTGAACTGCAACACAGCCATTCCTATAAATAAGAATGATGCATATAGACCTGCCTATAGACTCCGTTGTATTTCAAAAGATTTGCAATTTCCATCCTTTTGCACAATGACTGATTTTTGTCATCTTTTATGAGCTGAATTCTTAGAAAAATGATTGTTTTGAATTATTTCAAATAATTTTTAATGTTATATTCAATAAGGGCTTTGTTTGATGTTGAAATACAAATAACTTTAGTCACTTCTTAATAATTTTGATCACCATTTATTATTTGTAAATATTTCAATGCTTATGATCATACAAGTGTTTTATTTCCAAAGTCATATGCATGTAACTTTTTCTATATATGCATCAGTTTTCCATATTTGTCCATTGTACTATGCTGAATGAGAATGGCTCCCATAGGTTCATGTATTTTAATGCTTGGTCCCAGCTGGTGAGCTGTTTTGGAAGGAATAGGGGGTTGCTGGTTGTGGTGGGCTTTGAGGTTTCAAAGCGACATGCCATTCCCAGTTCTCTCCCCCTTCCCTCCTTCTTGGCCTCCTGCTTGTGGATAAAATATAAGCTCTCAGTTACTGCTCCAACACTCCAACACTATGCCTGCCTGTTTGCTATCAATGCTCCCTGCTATAACGATCATCGTATATTCATCCTATATAATGTATATAGTTTTTATACACTATTAGGTACTGTATAAAAACTACTACACTCTGATATTGTAAGCCAAGAAAGTATTTCACTATAAAAGTTACCTTGGTCATGGTATCTCTTCACAGAAATAGAAAAGTAAACAAAACAGCTATGTATTTCACGAAGGGGAGTGAGGAAAATATTGAATAAAATAGACTCGAATATCACCATTTTTATCTAAATTGGAGCATTTGGTAATTTACAAATATTGTTTTCACAGCAATGTTTAATGCTGTTGTGTGTATGTGTGTGTGTGTATCTTCCTTTGATTTTGGTAGACTGGGATTATTTATGCCTTATGTTTTATAGTTGTACTTAACCTCCTTAGGTAAGAATTTTTCTCTAGTGCTCTAGGTAGGGCTGAGTTTGTAGATAATATTGCTCAGTTTTATTTTGAAACATTAAATTGTTTCCACATATGGTGATTGAAAGTTTTACTGAGTATCATAATCTGAGCTCTCTCAAACATCTGTGATCTCTCAGATTCTTCAGTACATCTGTCCAGAACCTTCTGGATTTTAGGGTCTCCATTGAGAAATTTTGTAATTTTAATAGGTCAGCTGTTATATACTTTGTCTTTTTCCTTTTGGCTTTAAATATTTTATTCTTTGGTATGTTGAGCATTTTGCTAAGCTTCTGCCAATTTATTTACTATTCCTATATAGTTGGCATTCTGTGTTCTTCTTGTACCATTATATATTTCCGTTATATATTTAATATATTATATATGTTTCAGATTAGGAAAATTTACTTCTATGATTTTGTAAAAAATATTTTCTGGGCCCTTGAACTGAAGTTCTCCTCTTTCCACTAGTCCTATTATTCTTTGGTTTGTTTCTTTCATAGTGTCCCATATGTTCTAAATGTTTGGGTTTAGGAGATCTTTTCAATATAATATTAGTTTGAATAATCTATCCATCTATTCTATATTTTCCCCAGTTGAGGTTCTTCCATCTCTTGTATTAGTGAAGACTGCCTCTATAATTGTTGTTTGGATTCCTAAATTTTCCATTTTCAGAATTCCCTCAGTTTTGGTTTTCTTAATCCTACCATTTTCAGGTCTTGAAAAGCTTTATTCATTTTCATGCATTGTTTCTTTCTGTTTTCCTGAATTTCTTGGGGGGATTTAATAATTTCCTCTTTAAAGACCTCTATCATCTTTATTCATTACATTTAAAAGAGTTTTCTTGGACTTCATATATGTTGAAATCGTCACTGTCTGTTGTGGTAGAGTTATTGGGCAAAAGTGGTAAAATATTGTGTGTCCGTTAAACAAGACATCTCCTTCTGTTGACTCTAAAAAACATACCTCAACATTAAAGATAGAAACTAACTCAGAATATAGTAATAGAAAAAAAGATAATAAAAGAAAATGTTCCTTAAAAAAGGGTGGAATACTACAATTTCTGTTTCCATTCCTTCATTGAAGGATATTTGGGTTGTTTGCAGATGCTGGCTAATATGAATAAAGCTGTTATGAACATGGCTGAGCAAATGTCCTTGTATGCTTGAGCATGTTTTGGATATATTCCTAGTAGTTCTATACCTGGAACTTGAGGCAGCACTATTCCTAATTGTCTGAGAAAGTTTCAGATTGATTTCTAAAGTGGTTGTACAAATTTACATTCCCAACAGCAATGGAGAAGTGTTCTCCTTTCTCCACATCCTCTCCAGCACCTATTGTCTTAATTCAGTGGCTGCCTCTTTGTTCACCTCTCCCTGAAAGGGAAGCAGCCTTACCAGGCCACAGAGGATGACAATGCAGTGAGTCCTGATGAGACCTGATAAGCTAGGGTCAGAGGGAAAGGGAGGAAGACCTCCCCTATCAGTGGACTTGTGGAGGCATAGCAGGAATGAGGGAGGGAGGGGTTAGAGGGGCAAGGGAGGAGGCTGCAACTGCTATACAAAGTGAATAATCTGTAATTAATAAAAATATATAAATTTTTAAATGGCTGGTGTTGCCATTTTAATATCTGACAGAATAGACTTCATAATTAATCACAAAAATTACTGAAGGTCATCTTATACTAATCAAAGAAAAAAATCAACCAAGATGATATTTTAATTCCTAACATCTATTCCTCAAACATAAGGGTAGTGATCAATAAAACCTTATTTAAATTAACTAAAAGCTGGACGGAAAATACCCACATTAACAAAATCATAAAAGGAAAATGGGACATAACAGACATAGGAATGAAATCCCGAGAATCATAAGTACTCAAACTATAGTCCACATAGTTGCTAGACCTAAAAGAAATACTTACTTTTCCCAATAAGTACCACTTACCAAAATTAAGTCAAGATCAGATAAGCAACTTAAATAGACCTCTATTTCATAAATAAATAGAAACAGTCATTAAAAGCCTCACAAACAAAAAAGGTCTGGGGCCAGAAAAAAATAAAACATAATTCTACTAAAATTTCTAAGAAGAATTAATGTCAATACTCATCAAATCATTTCGCAGAACTGAAACAGAAGAAACATTGCCCAGTTCATTCTTTTTTTTTTTTTTTTCACACAGCAGCCGACTTTATTCAGGGTATCAGACAGTTTAGACTCCAAGGGTTAAGTAGAGTCACATGAGAAAGTGAATATTCACAGGACAAGCCGGGCACGGCAAAACATATTTCTCCATTGAGGCATAAAACACACAACAATAGCCAGTTGTGATGAATAATCTAAGGTGAATACACTCCCATCTGCTACTCCTGGAGGGGCAAGAATACACATTCCAAGAGCAATTCTGTGTTGAAGAAACTGAGATCACAAGTCTCTTGTTTTCTTGGAATTTTCTCACAAGCACTCAGAATTCCCCTCACATTACTTCATTCTTGGACCGTGCTCCAACAATGTGTGTTGATTGGTGTTTTGCCTGTGTTTGTCTGTGTGCCACATGAAAAGTTACAGACATTTGTGAGCTGTGATGTCGGTACAAGGAACATGGTTTCTTCTTTCTTTTTATTTTATTTTTATTTTATTTTATTTTTAAAATTTTTTTAAATTTATTTATTTTTATATCAATCACAGGTTAGGTACTTTCTTAAGTTCAAACATTCTCCCAGGAAAATTACCAGCATTTATATAAAATATTCCTTGAATTATTACATTATTTCACAAAAAAATAATGTTTTGAAAAAGAACAACACTTTACATATCATAGAGGATTTTAAGAAGTAAATCTCAGCCCTGAATATGAGGTCTGCAAACTGTTACTAAAGTGAACTGAGCTACTTTTGGCTGAATCTCATACTGTGTCTTATTCTTAGTTCTGCAGAGCAAATCCAGAAAAACCCTTTGCATCATCATTTTTATCCTCGTTGTTGGAACTGTGATTATATGTCTCATCGTTTGGGGACTGAAAGGCCGAGTCATGAAGGACTGGGCATTCTGCATGAAGTTGTAGGCAGGTTCTCCTGATCAGTTTTGGTTATTATTATTATTAAGGCTGTTGTGTAAAGGATGGTTCCATACTTTGTCGTTTTTACTGGAAGGAGAGAGGTTCCTTTGGATTCAACCTGATATTTTCTAATACGAATGTGTTTTCTTTTTTTTTCTTTTTTCAAAATTCTTTTAAAATTTTTATTTATTTATTTATTTTTATTACAGTTTATGTACTTTTTATAAATATAATTTTTATTTTTTATATTAATCACAAGTTATTTACTTGTATCCCAGCATAGCCTGCTCCTTCATTCCCTCCCAATCCCACCCTCCCTCTCTTATTTCCTTCCTGCCCCTTTCCAAGTCCACTGATAAGGAAGGTCCTCCTCCCATTCCATCTCACCCTAGCTTATCAAGTATTTTCAGGACAGGCTACAATGACTTATAAGTGGGTACTAGACCGAAAGATAGGATAAACATACTAAAATCTCTACACCTAATGAGGATAAACAAGAAGGAGGACCAGGGTAGGATGATCAATCCTCACTTAGAAAGACAAATGGGCTGAATATTGGAAGTATGAGAAAACAAGTAACAGGACAGAAGCCTAACAAAGAAGGCCTCTGAAAGACTCTACCTAGCAGTGTATCAAAGCAGATGCTGAGACTCATAACCAAACCTTTAGTAGAGTGCACGGAAGCTTATGAAAGAAGGGGGACTTAGTATGACCTGGAGAGGACAGGAGCCCCACAAGGAATAAATATACTGAGACACAAGGGTCTTCTATGAGACTGTTTCACCAACCAAGGACCGTGTATGGATATAACCTAGAACCCCTGCTCAGACGTAGCCCATGGTAGCTCAGTATCCAAGTGGGTACCCTAGTAAGGGGAACAAAGACTATTTCTGACATGAACTCAATGGCTGGCTCTTTGACCTTCCAACCCCCACCCCCCAAGGGAGGAGCAGCTTTGCTAGGATACGAAGGTTTTTCTAAATACCGTTGGTGGTATAACTTCCATGCTTTTCTGTTCAATGACTGTTGGGTTTTGCTCACATTGCATGGGTCTTTCATTTATAATTTATTTATATTGTTTGATTGAATTTGGAGAATTATGTGATTGGTGTATGTTCTTTGCCTGCACCTCTGTCCCTGTGTAACACGTATAACATGAATGTATTATCTTATTTTTAAATTTTTTTCAAGTTTAAATTTGATTTGTTCAGCAATTACTCTCAAAATCAAAGTTTTAATGTATCTGTTTGTGTGACATTATATCCTCTGTGGTTCACAGCAGTGCAGATGATTGTTGATATTTTGTCGTTGGATTGTTTATGTTTTCTCTGACTGAAATCAGTGAGTCATTCCCTGAGATGTGTCGATGCGGTTCATTCTCTGAGGCCACAGTTACTGTGCTGTCCAAACCACGGAAAGACCCAACAGAGAAAGAGGATCAAATTCCATTTTCTCTAAGGGACATAGATGCAAGAGGAGAAAAGGAAAGGGGGGTTAATAGTATATATATATATATATATATATATATATATATATATATATATATATATATATATATATAAGTGATCCTAAAAATTCTACCAGTGTACTCTGCCAACTGATAAACACTTTCAGCAATGAAACTGAATACAAAATAAGTCACAAATTTGTAGCCCTCCTATATACAAACTGCAAATGGATTGAGACAAAAATTAGCCAAAAGCACTTTTCACAAGAGTAAAAAGAATATGAAATATCTTGGTTAACATTGATAAGGCAAGTAAAATACTTGTATGACAAAAACATCAAGTCTTTGAAGAATGAAACTGAAGAAAGTATCAGAAGATGGGAAGATTTCCCATGCTCATGTATCAAGAGGATTAAGATAGTTACATTGACCATCCTAGCAAAAGCAATATACTGTTTAAATAAAATCTCCATCAAAATTCTAGCACAAATTTTCAAACATCTTTAAAGGACCATTCTCAACTTCATGTAGAAACACACACACACACAAACAAACAAACAAACAAACAAAAACCAAGATAGCTAGCACAATCCTGAACAAGAAATGAATGCCAAGTCTCAATATTCTTGATCTCCAGTTATAATACAAAGTAATAAAAACAGCAATACTATTTGCATGAAATCATGAGGTTCTTCAGTGAGATCAAATTGAAGACCCAGACATAATTTAGCACACCTATGGACAGCTGCTTATTATTTTTTCCAAAGTAGATTGAAATACACACTGGAAAAGAAAAAAGAAAAGAAAGGAAAGCAAGCAAGCAATCAAATAAATCCATATCAATCACCCTGCAAAAAAAACAAAAAAAAACAAAACTCAAGTACAATTGGATCAGAGATCTTAACAGCAACAACGACAAAAAAACCAAAACAATAAGCTAAACCTAAATAAAAGAGAAAGTGAGGAATAAGCTTGAATTCATTGCCACAGGAGAAGACTTACTGAACAGAACATAGTTAACACAGACACTGAGACCAACAATTAAAAAAGGGGAGTATTTGAAAACAGAAATAAAAAAATTCTGCATGATAAATAAACACTGTCATTTGGGGAAAGCAACATTCTACTTGATAAAAGATTTTTACAAATTCCACATTCAATAGAATAAAATCATAAATTCATAAAGAACTTAAGACACTTGATATACAAAACAAATAGCCCAATTAAAATGAGTTAAAGTTCTTTATATATTCTGGATATTAGTCCTCTCTAAGATATAGGGTTGATGAAGATCCTTTCCCAATCTGTAGGCTCTCATTTTGTTCTAATGACAGTGACCTTTCTTTACAGAAGCTTCTCAGTTACATGAGGTCCCATTTATTGATTGTTGATCTTAGAGTCTGTGCTGTTGGTGTTCTCTTCAGGAAGTTGTCTCCTGTACTCTTCCCCACTTTTTCTTCTAACAGGTTTAGTGTTTCTGGTTTTATGATGAGGTCTTTGATTCACTTGGACTTTAGTTTTGTGCAGGATGATAAATATGGATCCATTTGCATTTTTCTACATGTAGACATTCTGTTAGACCAGCACAATTTGTTGAAGATAAGAAGTTAAACATCAACAAAGGAATCCATTTAAAAATGGGGTTCAGTGTTAAATAGAGAATTCTTAACAGAGGAACAACGAATGGCAAAGAAACACTTAAAGAAATGCTCAACCTCCTTAGCCATCAGGGAGATGAAAATGAAAATGACCTTGAGATTTCATCTTATACTGGTCAGAATGGCTAAGATAAAATTCTCAAGTGACAACACATGATAGAGCGGATCTGGCAAAAAGGGAACCTTCCCCCATTGCTGGTAAGAATGTAAACTTGTACAATCACTTTGGAAATCAATATGGAACTTTCTCAGAAAATTAGGAATAGTGATACCTCAAGGTCCAGCCAAAGCACTCCTAGGCATATATCCAAAAGATGCTGAACTATACAACAAGGATATTTGCTCAACCATGTTCACAGCAGCTCTATTTGTAGTAGCCAGAATCTGGAAACAACCTAGATGTCCCTCAATGGAGAGATGGACACAAAAATTCTGGAATATTTACACAATGGAATACTACTCATCTATTAAAAACCAGATAATCGTGAAATTTGCAAGCAAATGGTGGGAACTAGAAAAGATCATCTTGAGTGAGGTATTCCAGAAGCAGAAAGACACACATGGTATATTCTCACTCATAAGTGAGAATAACCATAAGTGGTTATTAGCATATAATATACGATAAACATACTAAAATCTATGCTAAAGAAGATGAACAAAAAGGAAGACCTTAGGATAGATGCTCAATCCTCATTCAAAAGGGCAAATGAGATAGGCATAGGAAGCAGAAAACAGGGAACAGGACAGGAGACTACCAAAGCAGAGGCTGAGATGCATAGCCAAACTTTGGGCAGAGTGCAGGTAATCTTATGAAAGAAGGGGAGATAGACCTGGATGGGACAGGAGCTTCAAAAGGAGACCAACAGAGCCTAAAGAAACTGGGCCCTGGGGACTCTGCAGAGTTTGATACCCCAACTAAGGACCACACATGGAGAGGACCTAAAACCCCTGCACATATGTAGCCCATAGACTCATTCTCTAAGTGGGTCAGATAGAAGGGGAGGAGGACTTCCTCTATCAGTGGACTAGGGGAGAAGCATAGGGCAAGAAGAGGGAAGGAGGACTTGATTAGGAGGAGTAAAGGGAGGAGGCCACAGCCAGGATACAAAGTAAATAAATTGTAATAATAAATAAATTAATTAATTAAAAAAGAAAAATACGTTACATACCCTTAGTAACGAGGAAAATAAACCTTTAAAACTGCTTTTGTGTATCATCTAGTCCCTCTTAAAAATGTTCACTATTAAGAAAACAACGCTAATAAAGATGTGGGAAAGAGGAAGCGATATACACTGCTGGTGGAAATGAACATTGATAATGCAGGCTGGCAGCAAGATTGCTCCGTGGGTTAAGGCCCTTCCCAGTTCCTGAGAACTTACCTTGACCTACATGGTATAACCTAAGAACTGAAATCCACAAGTGTCCTCTGACTATCACACACATAATGTGGCACAGAACTCCTACCCTCCCTATGAGGTCACATACACAAAAATTAAGTATATGCAAAAAATAGTTAATAAAATTGATGCAGCCTTGAGAAAAATCATGTTATTTCTAAATAACTAGTATAAACTCCACATATACTAACATTTTAATACAGATTAGGTGGACACACCATTTATAATATTTGCTGAAATATTTTTACTAGTTGAAATAATATGAAGTCAAAGACAAATATAATTTTTTCTCTCATAAGTAGTGTCAAATTTAAATATATATGTGTCTGTGTATCTATGTATCGAATGTATACAAAGGTGACTAATGAGAGAGTAAAACATTTAAAAGGAGGGATATGAGGGGGAAGATATCATATTTCTTTTCCTATGTAAATGTTTAGAGGTACACATTTTAAAAGTTTAAGTCCAGGTATGTGAGAGGGAAAGAGAAAGAGCTAAAGAGAGTACAAAAATGAGAGTCTAGAACAGTAAAAAAAATTCAATAATGCAACAAAGCAAACTATTGAGTATCATTATTTCTTTAAAGTGTTATTTTGTTAGAAGACAGTTTTATATATACCATGATCAAACATATTTATAAGAAGTATCAATGTATTTGAATTTCTTGAAAAATAATAGTCTTTTAAATATGTTGTCAATTTTGTTTTTAACTGGTTTCAATTTTTGTTTTTTTATACTTTACCATTTTCACACATTTTTATTTTATACCATTTGCTAGCTATCCAGTTTTTAAAAATGTAATTTAAAGTTAAAGTAAAGCATGTATGAATGTGTCAAGTTGGAAACATTTTTCCTTTTCAAAGTTTTCATTTACTTTAAAAAATAATTATATATATATATTCAGAAATGTGGTATACATATACATATTTATGTGTCTTATATATGATATAATTTAATATATTATATTTAAAATATACTATACTTATGTATGTAAATATACTATATTTCTCTGTATAAACTATTTTATGTGTCAAATATATATATTACCAAACGGAGCAAGGCATAAGATAGCTTGTGTGCCTAATGTTTTAGATGACGCACATACGCATATACACAGGTGTGTTCATGGTATGTAACCTTGAATTCTGGTCTAATACATGGAAAATGAACATTTAAGTCTCCAACATATGAAAAAAAATATTAAACCACCGTGTTACATGCAGAAATTCAAAATAAATCTTACCCTCCCTGAGTATTTTTCTGGCGTTTATTATTAGCAGGTGCTTATGTTTGCAGGCTGGCTAATAGCTTTCTGAGGGATTAGGATATGTTTGTTCAGTGACTAAGAAGACACCACCAATCCCCAATGCTGCTAATGAAAAGTTTCCCTATTTAAAAGAATAGAGTTTCATTCCATGGGGAAAAATGCTAATTACACAGCAGGCATGCTGCTTTTAACTCTTCAGCTCTTCTCCAGGTATCATGGTGGATAATAGTGAAAGCAGAACAATGGCCCAGTTTTATAAACTGAGTGACAGATATTTTATGACAAACACATTATGTGTAAAATATACTTCCAAATGTGACAATACATCTGCTTTCATATAGAGGCTCTTATTTGTTTTACAAAACTTTATTTAATTTTAAGCAGGAATCATGACAATTATCTTAATTATATCACATTGCAATTGTTTACTCTAACTTAAATATTAAAACATGCTGCTTTTTTGTTATTTCTGAATGGAAACTGATGAGCTCTAATCTTATTCATGATGAATTGTCTATAACTATTAGCATTTCTACTTGATAGATTTTAGTATTTTTTTTAACCAGTGTTTAAGTGCCACACTTGTATTTACTCTCATGTTTATTTTGAGAGTTTTAGGTATAAGTATGGCATCTGCAAAACTCCTTTCTGTTCCCTGACCAAACTCTTCTCATGTCTCTCAACTCACTTCGAGATCAATACCTCTTCTTCAATCATTATTGTGTGACAATAATAAATTGATACTAAAAATAAAATTACAATAAAATAGCAATCAGAATAAAATAAAAATTGAAGAAGAGGTCAATGATCTCGAAGTGAGTTCTAGTTTGCTCCTTGCTAAGGACAAATTGATAGTAGACGTGGGAAGAGTGAAATTTCCTCCCTTCTCCCATCCCAATCCCTCTCTTCCTCCCCCCTCTGTACCTGTGTCCCTCCTCAAGGCCACCTATAGGGGAAGTCCTCCTTTCCTTCCCTCTGATCCCAGCCCATCAGGTCTCATCAGGAGCAGCTGCATTGTCTTCCTCTGCTGCCCAGCAAGGCTGCTCCCCTCTCAGGGGGAGGTGATCAAAAAGCAGGCCAATCAGTTCATGTCAGAGACAGTCCCTGTTCCCATTACTATGGAATCTGCTTGGACACTGAACTACCATGGGTCAAACCTGTGCAGAGGTCTTAGGCTACCTCCATACATGATATCTGGTTGGACCATCAGTCTCAGGAAAGACCCCTGTGCTCAGACCACTTGGTTCTGTTGTTCTTCTTGTGGAGTTTCTGTCCTCTCCAGATCCCACTATTTCCCACTCCCCTCATAAGATTCCCTGCACTCTGCCCAAGTTTTGGCCATAATTCTCAGCATCTGCTTCGATAGTCTGCAGGGCAGAGCCCTTCCTAGGCCCTCCGTGGCAGGCTCTTTACCTGTTCCCTGCCCTCTCCTTCTTCCGATGTCCATCTCGTTTGCCCTTCTGGATAGGGGTTGAGCATTTTAGCAAGTGTCCTCACTCTTGATTAGTTTCTTTAGGTGTATAGAATTTAGTAGGTTCATCCTATAGTATATGTCTATATGAGTGAGTATGTATCATGTGTGTCTTTCTGCTTCTGGGATAGCTCACTCAGGATGATCCTTTACAGTTCCCACCATTTACCTGCAACTTTCATGAAGTCCTTGGTTTTTTTTTTGTTTGTTTGTTTGTTTGTTTTTTTATTGCTGAGTAATATTCCATTGTGTAGATGTACCACAATTTTTGTTTCCATTCCTCAGTTGAGGGGCCTCTGGGTTGTTTTCAGCTTCTGGCTATTACAAATAAAGGTGCTACAAACATGGTTGAGCTAATGTCCTTATTGTGTACTTGAGCTTGCAGATGGTTAGAGGCCAGCGTAGTTATATTTTATTAACTCTGTAACCCAGGTGAATCCTGCTCCCTCATTCCCTCCCAAACCCACCCTCTTTCCCTTACATACTCCCTACCCCTTTCCAAGTCCACTGATAGGGGAGGACCTCCTCCCCTTCAATGCTGACCCTGGTTTATCAGGTATCTTCAGGACTGGCTGCAAATCCCTTCTCTGTGGCCTAGGAGGGCTGCTCCTCCCTTGCAGGGTAGGGTGGTAAAAGAGCCAGCCATTGAATTCATGTCATAAATAGTCCCCGTTCCCCTTACTAGGGTACCCACTTGGATACTGAGCTGCCACGGGCTACATCTGAGCAGAGGTTCTAGGTTATATCCATACATGGTCCTTGGTTCGAAAAACAGTCTCATATAAAACCCCTGTGCCCTACTATATTTGGTCCTTGTGGAGCTAGTTGACACTCTCAACAGTTGTATGTAGTATGTTCTTTATATGTGTACCTGAAAAGGATGGATTGTTCCAGATTTTTTAAGAGCAAGTCAAAACATAAAAATGTTTCCAACACAGATTTTTTTTTAGATGGCCATCTTCTCCCTACTTCAATGTTTCAGCTACATTAACAAGCACAATGTTACTGAAAACTAAGAGTTTATATGTAGGAATGCTTCGCTTTCAACTTCAGTTTAAGAAATCTATATTCTAGTGGACTTGTGAGGAGATGAGGGAGAGTGAGGTTGGGAGGGGACTAGGGAAGGGGCTACAGCTGGGATACAAGGTGAATAAAATGTAATTAATTAAAAACAAATAAATAAATGTACTAACATAAAACAACTTGATACAAATATATATCAGTAGGTAAAATGACTGATTTCTGTATCAAATTTATAGGAATTTCAAGACAGATTAAAATAGGCTATTTTTCTTTGCTCAAACCACATAACTACAGTGATACAGTTATTATAATGAAACTATTTGTTTTCATCTCACAGTCATTCAGTTTGTAAATGAAAAAATTTGAATTCAAAACATAAAGAAATATCAAATAGAAATTTTTAAAAAGGACACATGTCTGGACAATTTTTTTGATATCTTCAAGAGAATGATGTTTGTATTGTTTTACCTCATATATAAAGCCAAGCCAAAGTAATGAAAACATTGGCATGGAGGGGATTAAAGCACATAAGTCTAGGAAAAAATGTTTCATAAATAGAAGCAAAATCACATTTTACCATATGTCTACTTATATAGAGATATGAGTGTCCTCCAATTCCCTGTCTCAGACTATTTCATGTTCACAAGATACATATGTATAACTGTCTGGTGAGAGATTTAGAAAGTAACCAAGCTTCTAAAAAAGTCTAGAAGATAGAGCATCAGGTTGGTGGACAAATGGAAGTAAAAGTAATGTAAAATTACGCTGGTACATTAATTACATATATTTATATGTTGGAAAGTTTCTTTTAACTTAATTTTTCTAGTAGAATGATATGTAGACTATATGGGACATTAATTCCATATTTACATGAAAATATTACATACATGGAGATGGACTTGATAAATTGAAATGTTGTAGGAGTGGAATAGCAACTGAAATTTTATTAAATATAGATGGAGAAACTAAAGATAATTAGAACAGCTTAAGTTAATGCAAATTTTGCATAATTGTTGTAAATAACAATTAATATTTACTATTGCTATGTCTTCTGGTATTGCTTACTGTTAATCCTAAACAGCTGTATAACCAAATAACCACACAGGGACTGGGTTTATTTAGTTAACCTAGAACACAATGTTGAGCAATAATTAGTCCCTTCTAAACCTCCAAGCCCTCATAGTTTCCTAACATTTACATTTTATCCATTATACTTGCTTTTTGTGAAATCTTAGGTCTGGTTCATTCTCTCCAAGCTGTTCCAAGATTTGTCCTCCAGCTCTGCCTTCAATTTCTCTCACCCTTTCTCCTCCCACTCATCTCCTGCCCTGTTTACAGAGTTGAGACAGAATGCTTAGAAGAAGTATTGCAATACAATATCCAGATTGAAATCGGGGTAGGGGGAGGAGAAATCAGCATTCGAATGAACAAGGGTAAGGTATATACATTTCAAAAGAACACTGTACCAACACATACTATATTTAAATTAAACCAAGAATTGTAGGGATGCACCCCTTTCATCCAGGAAGCCTCAAAACAAAATCTATATACCCAAAGAAGTTAAACAAGAAGAAGAATCCTGGGTAAGATGATCAATCATCACTTAGAAAGACAAACTGGATGGACATTGGGAGAAGGAGAAAATAAGAAACAAGACAGGAGCCTACCACAGAGGACCTCTGAAATACTCTACCCAGCATTGTATCAGAGCAGATGCTAAGACTCATAACCAAACTTTGGGCAGAGTGCAGGGAATCACATGAAAGAATGGGGAGTTAGTAAGAATTTGAGAGGACAGAAGCTCCACAAGAGGAGCAGCCGAACTGAAAAATCTGAGGACAGGGGTGTTTTTTTGAGACTGATACTCCAACCAAGGACCATGCATGGAGATAACCTAGAGTCCCTGCTCAGATGTAGCCCAAGGCAGCTCAGTATCCAAGTGGGTAAACTAGTAAGGGGAACAGGGACTGTCTCTGACATGAATTCAGTGGCTGGCTCTTTGAATATCCCTTATCCTCCCTCCCCACACAAGGGAGGAGAAGCCTTGGCAGGCCACAGAGAAGGACATTGCAGCCACTCCTGTTGAGACCTGTTAAGCTAGGGTCAGATGGAGGGGGAGGAGGAACTCCCCTATTAGTTGATTTGGAGAGGGGCATGGGAGGAGATGAGGGAAGGATGGTGAGACTAGAAGGGATTGATGGAGGGGGCTACAGCTGGGATACAAAACGAATAAACTGCAATTAATGTAAAAAATAAATATTTGGCGATCCAAGATGGCTGCCATGAGAGGACACTGTGTCTGAGGAATAGGACAGCAGAAGCAAAACAGCAAGCAGGAGACTGAACTCTGGGACCTAAAACGCCAGCATTTGTGATTGCCAGGTGAGCGAAACTCCTACTGTGAGAAAATCAAAGGGGAAAACCCTAGGGACACCCAGTTATTCCCCGGAAAAATCTCCAGGTGACTAGCTGCACACAGCTCTGATCTGAACAAACAGCCACGCTGGGCACCTGCACCCGCCATAATAGACTGGATCACACAGTCTCTTGGGCAGCCTGAGGAGGAAACAGGTACCCTTTTCACTGACCTGAACACTGCAAGCGCACACTGCAACCAGGTTCTGCTTCAACCCACGGATGTACGGCAGGCGCACACCAATCACCGGAACCACCCCAGACTGAGAGGGTTTGGGGACCCTTTTGACCAGTCTGCACACTGCAGGAGCACACTGCACGCTTCCGCCAGCAAAACCTCAGTTCCTGTGTGAGTCCACAGGCAGGTCTGGGAGGGACCCGAGTTCTGCTTCAACACACGGGTGTGCAGCAGGCACACGCGGATCACCAGGGCCACCCCAGACTGAGAGGATCCAGGGACCAGCTTGAGAAGACTGCACACTGAGGGTGAATGCTGCACAAATCCCCCAGCAAAAACCTCAGTCCCTGTGTGTGTGTCCACAGGCCAAACAGAGAAGGCCTCTGGCACCATATCAGACAGGCCTGCATACAGCGGATGCACACAAACCCAAACCCACTGTGTGTGCCCCAAATATCATCTCAGACTGTGGTGCACAGCCCCTGGATAG
>CM053766.1:8522681-8555370 GCA_028658305.1 Pachyuromys duprasi | reverse complement strand
TGAGTGAAGTAACAGAGACTCAGAAAGACACACATGTTATGTACTCAGTCATAAGTGGATTTTAGCCATTTAGTGCAGGACAATCATATTACAACTCACAGACCCAAAGAAGAGAACTAACAAGGAGGATCCAAGAGAGGATGCTTAACTCCCACTCAGAAGCATAGATAGTATAGCAGAACTGGTTGAGGAGAGAGGACAGGGTAAGAGAGGGTACAAGGAGAGAAATGATGGTGGATGAGCCCTGGGCAGAGTCGGTGTGGGAAGACAGAGGGTTTGCAGAGAGAAGAGACACCTTGGGCAGAGACTTCTCTGTGATAAGCTCAAGTAGATTATCCTACTGGGAAGATACTTGTTTGACACTAGCTGAGACTCCTAGTAACAGGGATCATGGAGACTGAAGAAGTCCCCTTCTAACTAGGCACAACTTCTAATGAAGAAAGGGGAACACCAACCCACTCACAAAAACTTCTATCCATAATTTACCTGCTTACAATATGGGCAGAAACAAAAAGAGAGCAGAGATTGAGGGATTGTCCAACCAATGCCTGGCCCAACTTGAGACTCACCCTAAGGGAGATAGCCAACCCCTGACACAATTAATGGTATTCTGCTCTGCTTGAGGACAGGAGCCAGGCATAGCTACCCTCTGAGTGTCTGCACTCAGAAGCTGGTGGAAACAGATACAGAGATTCAAAACCAAACATTTGGTGGAGTGCAGGTAGCCTTGTGGAATAGTGGAAGGAAGGATAGAAGGAATCAGAGGGGAAAAGAGCTCCACAGAAGACTCAGGGGACTGTGGAGACTGAAGCTCCAACTAAGGACTATGCATGGACTAGACCTAGGTCCCCTAACAGAGATGTAGCTGATGAGCAGTTCAGTCCTCATAATGGGTTCCCTAGTAAGAGAAATGGAGGCTGACTCTGACATGAACTCGGTTTCCTGCTTTTTGTTCACTTTTCTGGTGGGTCTACCTCAACAGGCCACAAGAGTAGAGTATGAGCTCAGTCCTGATGCAAACTGATGTGTTGGAGTGGGGGTTTCCCCTTCTCTAAGGAGTCAGAGAGGGGGAATAGGGAAACAGGGAGGCAGGTTGGGACCAGGGCTAGAGAGGGAGGGGAAGTGTGAACAGGATGTAAAATGAATAAATAAAAATTTAAATTAATAAAAATAAAAGGATATTTTTCAAAAAGGAAAAAAGGAACCCTCATGTATTGAAATGCAGTGTTCAGTATTAAAGTTTCTGGGAAGGTGTCTTTACAATACAGTTAAGGCATAAGGACTTTGCCTTCTGACTAGGAAAAGGCCATGTCAAGCAAGCACTCCCCATCTACTGTCTTCCATCCTTGCGAACTCATCAATAGGCATCATTCTGAAAATAAAGGCCAAATCCTTATTAGACACCAAATAGACCAACACATGAATGTTGGACTCTCAGTCTTCAAAATTTAGAAGAACAAATTTCTGTCATTTATGAACTACTCATTGTCATGTATTTGTTAGGGCAGCATGAACTAAAATAGTAATAATAGTAATAATAATAATAATTTGATATTCCCATTTTGTGTAGTTCCATATTATTAGGTGAAAGACAAGAAAGATGGGAAGTTATACTCTAATCTTATGTTGCCCCCAAACTGAGTCATCCCACATATCTTCATTTCTTAGTTTTGATCTCTTCTTGATTCGGGAAGTAAGTAAATGCTTTATAAAAAAAATTTATGGTGTTCCCATAAAGTTAACTTGCTTGTTAGCTTTCATTATGCTCAGGAGCACTTTTGAGGATTTTAAAATTATTATGCAGAATAAAAACAGCAGAATATTTTAATAGAGAAATACAAATTATGAATTAGTAAGTTGAAACATGAACTGTTACTAAGTCTTAAGATGGTTGATGTGATTTGCCAATGACCAACAGTAAATAAATAAAATAAAACATTGTTAGTAATCTTTTGAAGAAACTGATTGGCTAGGCTAACAGAGCTATTGTGTTGTTCATATTTTTTAAGGCATGGACAGCTAATTATTCATTTTTATTACAGGATTCACTTCTAAATGTCTTGCAAGTAGTGAAGGAAAATAGAAATATATATGCAGAATTATTTTATAAAGAACACCATTGATCTAGTATAAAGAAAGCATAATTGTAACTCCTCTGCTAAAATATAAATAGACCTATCCTCTGAGTAAGATAAACCTGGCTGAGCTGGAGAAAGATAAAAGGCCAACTCAAAAAATACTATAAAAAAACTATGAACCTTAGAGACAGCATTCTGAGACACAGATCTTCATTGAGAAAGAATTCAGATTCTGCCAGGGAACGTAAATCAATAAAAATGAGCTCCCTTCACACAGCATTGTTCAAAGATGTCAGCCAATACATTTGAATGAGTCAAGAAAAATTTCCCACTAAATGATTCAGCAGCAAAGAAAAAATTACTGTCCTACCTTCGACTTGAATTATCCTGAACTGAAGATGAGATATAGGTCCATTCAAAATATATAAGCTATCTTCTCCCCCCTCCCCCAATTTTCAAGTCTTATTATTATGTGAGCCGTCAGAAAAGATTTATGCTGTCACAATATATTAGGAGGGTAATGATATTAGTTCTTACTCGTAATATGTGTTGAAACTTAAAAATATCAATGTCTACCAAATATAGTAATTCGTGGAAGGAAAAAAAATTACCTAAAATAAAATTGAAAACAGAAACCTCTTTGTAGTAGGTTTCAAATAGTCGAAATGAAACACTAGGAAAGATCAATGAACCACACGGCAGGAGAGCTGTGAAAGCTAGAGGGCAGCCAGGAACATCCCTGCAAGGGAAGACAATGTGCATAACACCTCAGAGACTCCATTGCCAAATCCCCAAAGGACTGCAGTAATGAACGTGATTATGGACTCTTTGAATGTAATGCATTGCTTCTATGTGTAAAACGATATTATCGAAAGCACTTTATTTCCTAATTGACTCTCCAGGAAAATAGTATCAGAGGCTGCTTTATACAGTGAAAGATTTTGATTTTCAACTCGACTTTTATATTCAGTTGGCCTTGGAAATTGTATCCCATGGATCTTAGATTGAATACAGCTGAGTTATTCAGTCAAATCAGAATTAACATTTCCTTTTTGGGATGCAGGGAAGGCCTAATTATGTGCATTATAAAAGACAGCAGATCGCCTCTGTTTTTGACTACTGGATGACAGAAGTGCTTCCCTCTCACATGGGACAACCCAAAATATTTCAATTTTTAAAAAATATAACTGGGTAGAAAATATTGATAAGCACTAGGACTTGTTAAGTCTTACTTACATTGAAATGTTTAAATAAATTCAAACTTGCTCTTTAGACTGGAAGCGAAGTTATATAAGGTCAAAATTAATACATTTAATGATTAATTATCTGTTTAGTACTGTTATATAGAAAGAGGCAGAAAAGTAAGATGAAATAGAATTTTTAAATTATAAAAGTGCCTAGAATCAGAGAGTTTTTAATACAATAGCATTTTTAGTTCTTAATAATTAAAATTACTGCAGAGTGTATATATCTTAACATGGCTCAGTATTTAATTCAAGAAGTACTTACCTATTTTTCAATGGTATCCTTACTATAGAAACTATAAGGAGTCTTTCTGTAAACATTAGTTAAACAATTTGGTATGTTTGTTCCTGGACCTAAGTACAGAGTTTGTAGAGGGAGAAAAGGACACAAATAAATTAAACATTGCAGTCAAGGTGCTTTCTAAGGGGGAAAAAAAAGTGTGTTAACGAGAAACACATTGCTTTGCATGGGGATAAGAGGAAATGTGAGAAATGTATTAAGAGGAAGAAGGTCCCTGCTCCTCAACAACCTAGAGAAATGTTTCCCAGGGTCAGCACACAGAAACTGATGCATTTGCAGTTGAAGGGGACTAGGCTAGCAGCAAACAGGCAGTTGAAGATTGCAGCAATATCCATGTGATTTGAAGACAAGGAAGATGAAGAATTAAGGGTCTTGCAACATGTTCCACAGTACAGCTGAGTTTAGGCAGTGTGTGACAGGATAGTTGCCTCCACACAGGCTCCCTAAGATGTCATTTCAAGCATCTATAAAGATGAAGCCTAAGTTTTAATACAGAGCCTGAAATAATGTAGGTTCTAGGACAGCACGATGTGTGAAGAAAAACTATTCATATGGGATGAAGCTTGCCTGAGAGAGATGTGTGCACAGAAGTCAGGATATGTGAAAGATGGGTGCTATTCAAGTTCTTCATAGCCCAGACTGTTGTATCTATGAACTCTGGATACTGGGCACAGAGCTGACAAATTCACATTCATCCATTGCTTTTACTCATGGAGCATTCCTTGCTGTGTCTTGCTTTTTCACTTTTGCAATAAGAATGTTGTCTGTGATATTGTATACTAACACATGAAATTTGTTTATTTTATGGGCTATCATGGTAAAGAGACTGCCTTAATTTTCAGATAAGACTTGGATTTGAGATTTCAGAGTTTTGTGATTGTTGTAATAGGTAGATTTTTGAGGTTGCACCTAACATATTCTTGTCTCCTTTAGATGACGAATCAGAAGGTGGAATATCATAACTTAAATGTGGTGAGTTTGAATAGAGAAGTGTCAAGCATGTTGTCTTAGGTTTTCTATTGCTTCAAATGACTGAAAAGCAACCTTGGGGATGAAAAGGTTTATTTTGCTTACATTTCCGTATCACTGTTCATCACTGAAAGAAGTCAGAACAGGTACTCAAGCAGGGCCAGAACATGGAAGCAGAAGGCTGATGCAGAGACCATGAAGGGGTCTGTTTCCTATCTTCTGCCCGATGGCTTGCTAAGTCTGCTTTCTTACAGAACACAGGACCACCAGCCCAGGGGTAGCACCACCCACAATGTACTGGACTTTCCCCCTTCAGTAACTACAGCTGGATCTTCTGGAGGGGTGTTTCTCAGTGGAGACTCCATCCTCTCATATGATTTTAATTCTGTCAAATTGACATAAAACTATCTAGTGCACAAAACAATGAAGGAATTGAGTCATCTTGCTTTTTTCAGGCTTTTGTTGTTGTTGTTGTTGTTGTTAATTACAATATATTCATTTTGTATCCCAGCTGTAGCTTCCTCCCTTGTCCCTGTCTCCTCCCAATCCCACCTTCTCTCCCTCTTCTCCTCCCTTGTTCCTCCCCCAGTTCACTGATAGGGGAGGTCCTCCTTTCCTTCCATCTGACCCTAGCCTATCAGGTTTCCTGAGGACTGGCTATATTGTCTTCCTCTCTTCCTCTGTAGCCTGGTAAGGCTACCCTACCCTCATCAGGGGTAGGTGATCAAAGAACCTGCCACTGAGTTCATGTCAGAGACAGCCCTGTTCCCCTTACTCAGGAACTCACTTGTACACTGAGCTGCCACGTGTTCTTGCATTTTTTGATGACAGGACTTTTGAGTTATGAGAGTGTTGAGAATATGGGTTCAGGCAGATTAGAGAACAAAAATATTGGAATGTAAATGGTCTGCTGTAGGTATTTTGCTTCAATGTGACACCAGTTTTAACTATAGAATTTTTTTGAATGAGTGTGTTTTCATGAGTGATGGGAGGTAAACTAAGATGGCATGGTGCTTCACATTTTGGTTGATTCCGAGCATTTTAAAAAAGGAAACAGAAGCTGGAGTTAAGATGACAGTGGATATGAAAGTTCTGAAAAGCAGGAAATTAGGCCAATGGATGACTAAGAAGATAATCCTTCCATGAGTAAAAAGATGGTGTGCATTTAGGTTTTTCCAGAAAAGCAGACTGGCTGTATGGGAATTTCAAGTGATTGCTATTGAGGAATTTCCTGGAAGGCTGCATCCTTCTAGACAGCTGTGAGCCTGGTGCCTCTCTTGGGCTTTCAGACCGGGGGCGAGAAAATCTGGACAAAGAAGACAGCAAGGAAAATATGACTCAGAGGGACAAAAGGAAGCTCTCACAATCTCCAGCCTTCTCAAAACATGTGGCTTGCACAAAGAGCTGGCCTGTGTACCCCAGGGCCCACATCAGGGTTGGGAAAAGCTTAGTGAAGAGCTCTAGCAGGAGCTGCTGGAGCTGTGGGCTTAGGTGCTATCTTGTGTCAACGAGATGAGCATGAGGTCAATGGTAAATGTTCATGAACTATGATACTAGCTGGCATCTCACACTGAGGTTCTACATATAGCAACAAACTATTGTTGATGATAAAAGGAATAATTCCCAGTCCACATGGTTTGGTGCCATCCTTGGAATGCTGGTCTTGTGTTCTGAACAAAGCCAGGGAGAGTAAGCAGGAAGCAGCCCTCCCACTCGTCTTCCCCCATCCATGGTCTCTGCATCAGCTCCTGCATCTAGGTCCCTGCCTTGCCTGAGTTCCAGTCCTGACTTCTTTCGGTGATGAACAGTGTTGTGGAAATGTAAGCGAAATAAACCCTTTCCTCCCAAAGTTTCTTTTGGTCTTAGTATTTCATTGCAGCAATAGAAACCCTGATGAAGACAAGTTGGTACCAGAGAGCCGGGTATTTCTGTGACAGGCCTTATCATGTTATTTCAGGGAGGATATTAGAAGGACTGTGGAACTTGGGCTAGAACAGCGTTTGTGTGTTCAAAGCATAGTGAGTTGTTCTATGAGGACTTTGAAAATGAGAATGTTAAGGCCTATGCTAAAGATGGAGGACTGGCTTGTGAATTTTAGACAGAATAGTAAAGACTCCATCACAGCCATTTGTTATTTTTTAATTAAGTTTCTATGGTTCTGGTTATCTGGGGCTGAAGTTTGAGCTGTGATTAAGAACAGAAGATAAATACTAATGTGAAATCTGATTTTCTGGGATTCTTAATGCAGGTCAACTGAAGCTGAGAAATTAGTGGTGAGTAGTAAGAGGCAAGCATCTGTGAGGTGAAAACTTCTGGGAAATGTGGCTTTTTGTTTGTTTGTTTTTGTTTTTTGAGAGCTCATTGAAGCTGTGTTCCAAAACTAGCCGTTGTTGCATCTTGTACTGGCAACTGAACTTCCCTAATATGTGAAAGTCACTCAAGTTGTACTGGCTATGAAGGCATGAAGGGGTCATGACGAGTAGCTGAGGCTTGGCACTGTGAGAAGCCAAGAGAGGCCTTGTGAAGGTGCAGCCTCAGCATCAATTTAAAGCCCAGGACTGAAGCACTCATGCAAAGAAATTGAGGTTTGAGACTATAAAGAGAATCTATGAGAGATTATTGGTGACAGTGAAGCCCAGTTGCAACAGAAAACCCTATCATTTTGGAGATGTCAGTACCATGTGAAGACCAACAAGAACAGCAACAACAGAAGCTGTGTTCCAGAAGCTGTGAAGGTGAAGCCTGGATGCCTTGGAGACCCCAAGAGGTTAAATATGCCAGAATGGAACCAGCTCAAGAGAAAGAAGTGTGTTGCCTTGGTCCAGTGTTTCTTCACTCCACTTCCTTCCCTACATTTTGAAATGGTAATGTATATCCTGTGCCATGATATGTTCAAAATATGTAGTCTGCTTTTTGATTTTGATTTTATAGGGGATTACACTTAAGAGATTGCATGCATCACAACATAATAATCTATAATACTGGACTAGTAAACATTATTATAGATTATAGAGACTTTTAGAATGTAAGGACTTTTGAAGATAGATTATAGGAACTTTTGAAGTTGGACTCAGTGCATTTTGCCTTGTGTTATGGCTACAAGCCTACGGTAGGCAGGGAGTGGAATATGCTGGTTTGAATAAGGTTGGACACCATGAACTCTGGATTTGAATGCTTAGCCCGTAGTCAGTGGAATCTTGGTAAAGTGGGTGTGGCCTTGTTGTTGGAAGTGTGTCACTGAGTGAGTCTGCCCATGCCCCCAGCTGTTTTGGGGAATTCTTGGTTCCTCCAGAACCAAGCATGCCTTCACACTGCCATGTTTCCCAACATCATGATAATGGATTAATCCTCTGAAACTGTAACCCAGCCCTAATTAAGTGTTTTTCTTCATAAGTGTTGCTATGGTCTTGGTGTCTCTTCACAGCAATAAAATCATAACCAATTTACTAATTTTCAGTGAAATAAATTTTAAACATCTTAAAAATAAGTAACTAATATTATTCTCTATGAATGTGGAAATGAAGCCTTGTTTGTAATGTCAAAATTCTTTTGTTCCTTTGAAAGTGGCAGTCTATTGTCTATAACTCTACAAGATGTTTTGCATATGCTCATAATATATGCAGTTATGAGTAGTAAAAATGATAGATCAAGGAATAAAGCATAGATGTACTTTGGAACTACAGAAACACATTTAGCTGATAAGTGAACACTGACCTGTGATTTTTAGAGTATTAGGTTTTCAATATGGGAAGGGAAGGCAGTAAATTGATAGAAATTGTACAAAGATCCTGGACAGAAGAAAATATTCTTTTTCTAAAAATAAGTGTGTGTATTAAGGTTATCTCATGTGATTCAAATGCATATAGTGCTCAGAAGACAGCTCACTAAACTCTCTGGAATTAGAGTCAAAAACAGTTGTGAACTGTCATTTAGGTTCAAGAAACCAAGCATGGATCCTCTGGAAGTGCAGAAGTGCTTTTTCTCTAGCTCCCCATTTATTAATTTGCAGCACTTCCTTTTAAATTATGAATTTCATCACAGCATCTGCCCCTATCACTTTGAACTTTAATGGTTCTAGATAGTACCTGGGCCCTTTGATAACAGAATTGGTGCATCCTTTACATTTTAAACACGTATGAGGAAATACAAATGCTAACTACCTTGATTTGTTCAGTAAATGTTATGCACTTGTATACACAGTATACTCCATAAATGTGAACAACCAAATTAAAAATACTGACTTTAATAGTAAAAGACAAAAAATATAAAGCTTAAACACTTCTAACTTTATTTCTAACTTGTAAAAATCTTGAAAGTGCTCACTTCTTTCTCCACAAGAAGGAAAATAAGGAAACTGAGAGCAAATATCTGTGAATACTGAATTGTATGTAAAATCTTACCGGGACTGAGAGTTTGCAAGTTGGTAGAAAATTGTCATTGATCATTGTAATTAACCATGGAGTTTGAATAAGAATTCCTAGGACAGCAGTTCTGGAGGGAAAGTGCCACTCATACTATCCTTGCTTTTCTTGCACAAATATTGTCATTTGAGAAGAATGGAATGTATAGCTATGTGTAGAGAAAATCATGTCATTCTTGGATGCTCTGATTCTATCAGGAATGAAAAGGTCAGAAGCTTCCCTCAACAGGAGGATGCATTCTATTTCTTTGTTATAGATAAGGACAAAGACCTGGGGACACCCACTGAGATTTCCATTTAGGTTCTTGTGCCTCAGAACAAAGAATTGTACTGCAGACTCATGGTAATGTTGTAGGTGACGATTAATATTTACTATTGATATGTCTTCTGGTAAAGCCACTGTTAATCCTAAACAGCTGTATACCCAAGTCACCGCACAGAGACTATGATTTATTTAGTTAATCTAGATCGCAGTGCTGGTCAATAGTTGTTCCTTCCTAAACCCCCAAGCCCACATAGTTTCCTAACATTTAGATTTCTCACATTATACTTGCTTTTAGTGAAATCTTTGGTCCATTCTGTCTCTCCACGTAGTTCCAAGATCTCTTTCTCAGCTCTCCCAGCTTTCTCCTCTGCCCTTCTCTCCTCCTCTGCCTCCCAGCTTCCTGTCCTCTAGCTCCTCCCTCTCTTCCTGCTTCCTTTCTATTGCTCAACATTGCAGCTAGCTACTTTATTTTGGCATGTTTACACAAAGTTGAGATGGGTGATGCTTAGAATAAGTATCACAATGCAATGTCCGGATTGAAACCAGAGAGTAGGGGAGAGAAATCAGCATTTGAATGAACAAGGGTAAAGTGTATACATTTCAAAAGAACATTATACCAACATGGTAAATAATGGATTTTTTAAGTAAATCGTGAAAATGAGAATAGGGCAATGAACTAGAACACAGGCATATACTCAAGAACATTAAACCACAAAACGTACAATCCTTAATAGACCATTTACCTGGCAGCTGTCTTCTTTGCATTTGTGTATCACAGGTCTTTTGCATGTGCTCTGTTTGTTATTTAGGTAAGAAAGGGTTAGCAGTCTTTTGCCAACTGGCTCCTTTCCTGTCTTCACCTTTTAAAAGTGTGCTATTCATTCTTCTCTCATATATTATATCCTGTCCTCTGCTTTTCTCCTCTCCCAACCTCTTTCCTCCTTCCTCCCTCCTATCAATTTCTAACTTTATTTCTAACATCTTGCAAAAGTGATCACCTCCTTCACCAAATGGAAATAAAGAAACTTAAAGCAAAAGATTTTCCTCCAATTCTTTTCAGAAAGGTGAAGGCTTCTCATGGATATCAACCAAACACAGCATATCAAGTTGCAGTAAGACCAGGCGCCTCCCCTTATGTATTAGGCCTGGGCTAGCCAACCCAGTAAGAGGAAAAGCATCCCAAAAGCAGGCAAATAAGTCAGAGAGTTCCTGTTCCCAGTGTTAGGAATTCCACAAGAAGACCAAGCTATACAAATGGAATATACATGCAGAGAGAGAGTACCTGTTCCCAATGTTAGAAATTCCACAAGAAGACCAAGCTATACAAATGGAATATACATGCAGAGGGCCTAGATGGACTCATGCAGGCTGCCTGGTTGTTGGATCAGTTTCTGTGAGCCCCCCTAAGCCCAGGTTACTTCATTCTAGGGTATCTGCTTGTTTGTTTGTTTGTGATGTATTTGAGCCTGCTCGCTCCTACAATTCATTTTTTATTGCCCTTTATCTATTTTACGTTACAAGGGTGCCCCTCTCTCCTCTCTCTCAATCTCCCCTGTTTCCCCTGCCCCTCTTCTCTTCCTCCCATAAAAGGGAAGCCCATTGTCAACCCTCCACAGCAATCAAGTCACACCTGGGCTGAGCACATCCTCATCCCAAGTCAGGGGAGCAGCCCCACCAGGAGGAAGCAACCCCAAACAGGCAACAGAGTCCACTTTAAAAACAACAGACCCCCCAATTGCCAGGCAACTGACATGAAGATCAAGCTGCCCATCTACCACATATATGCAGGGGCCCCAGGTCCAGATCATGCATGCTCTCTAGTTGATGTCCCGTAGATTACAAGGTTCTGGGTTAGTTGTCTCTGCTGGTCTTCCTATGAGACTCCTATCTCCTCAAGGTCCTTCCATCCTTCTGCCAATACTTCCACAGAATCCCTGGAGCTCAGTCCCAACATCTGTTTAGATCCACTACTGACTGGAGCCTCCTAGAGAACAGTCAAATTAGGCTCCTGTCTGTAAGCACAGCAGATCATCGTTAATAGTGTCAGGGGCTGGCTCTCTACTGTGAGGTTGGTCCCAGTTTGGGACAGTAGTTGGTTGGACTTTCCCTCAATCTTTGTTCCCCTTTATCCCTGCAATTCTTGTAGGTAGGATAAATTTTGGATCAAAGGGTTTTTGTTTGTTTGTTTGTTTGTTTTCAGGGGTGTTCTTCACCTCCCTCCACTAGTCCTGTTTTGCTCTTACAATTCTTCCTTCCCCTCTTTGCTGGCTTTCCTGAACTCTGTCTAATGTTTGGCAGTAGGTTTCTGCATGATGGGTTTCTGTCAGTAGCTGGATGAAGCTTTTCTAATGTCAACTGAGCTAGGCAACAATTTATGACGATAGAGAATATCCTTAGGAATCATCTCACTCACCTCTTTCCCAGCTGTGTGTGGCTCTAGCCTGTGTCTCTGGGCTGTCCAGCCTCTGATTCCTGGCCTTCCAGACAGTGCCAGTGGTGGCCTCTTTCAGGCTGGACCAGTCCCGGGTTAGTCACGCCCATAATCTCTGTGCCACTTTTACTCCAGCACATTTTGTGGGCAACTCAATTGGTAGGTCACAGGGTTTGTTGTTGAGTTGGTATCCTAATCTCTTCACTGGAAGTTTTGCATGGTTACAGGAGACAGCCATTTTTAGGGTCTGTGTTTTCCATAATGAGGAGGCTTAGCTCCAGCCACTATTATGTACTCCTGGAAGTTTCTATTAAACTAGTTTTTTTGCTCATTCCTAAAATGGCCCCTAATTTCACTTTTCTTTTTCAGTAGTCTCGTCCTCCATCCTTCCCCTACCTGAGCCCTACTGTCCCAGCATGTTCCCTCTTCAGCTCATGTGTCATATCTGTTCTATTTCACATTTCCATGTAAATTCACCCATCCCACACTTGAGCCCTTTCTGTTACTTACCATCTCTGTGTCTGTAGCATGGTTATCTTATATTTTACAGATAATATCATTTGCTCATGTGAATGTGGCCTTCTCAAGTCCCTACTCTCTTGCTGTGTTCTTTTCCCATCTATTTATTTCCTAGTCCTTTCTAAGAAAAATGAAAAAAAGAAAAAGACACACACTCACTGAGGTTAGAGATTTAAAGAAATGGACTCAGAATCATTTAAATTGGGAAAAGATTATGAAGCAGGGGAGAAAAAATAATTAGTAAATAAACAAAGAGTGTAGTAAACACTACTCATTAAATGCATACTCAATAAAAACCATTTAATTGGATTATCACAGCCTATCTTCTGCCACTCAGAAGCTTCAGTGTAACAGTAGTCAAACCTGTGAGGTAAACACAGACCCCATGTGTTTGAAATATTTTGTTTCATGACTACCGTTGGTAGAAAGGAGGGCATCATTGTGACATTACACAGGTTTATTGACTGGAGGTTTACTGAATTAGGCAGGAATGCCTGAACATTGAGGTCAGATGACATTGAATAAAGTCTTAAAAATTAGTATATGAAAATTAAAAATTGAATATTTAAAAAAGGGTATTGTCAACTATGTCCATTGTTGCCTAGAAAAGGCAATGAATTCAGCAATCATTGTACTTCATAGAAAGATATTTTAATGGTTGCCTTTGGGATGTTTCAGGAGTAAAGTACCGTATCACTAGAAACCATGACAAACTTCACCAAACTCCCACAGTAGAAATGTAGATATAACCATCATATGAAAAGGTCTGTAGTTTTCAGGATGATAGCTCAATGAGCTGCAATACACAGGCACTCTTACATGTTCAAGAGTGTAAGGTCAAAACAAGAAACAGAAACAGTGAGGATCATTGGATCTCACATATCTTTCTACTACAACTCCATCGAATTTTAAACACATTTCAACACTTTAGCAAACTGAATATGAAACCTTACAACAGGCATGAATACACACCGTGAAGAGAAGCACTTGGCATCTCTAGCAAACACTGACTGGGCAGGTATTCGACTGCCAACATGACAATTCAGAGTAACTTTTAGTTTTTAAGACACACTGTTATGTAGCTCAAGCTTCCCAAATTACTATGTATCTGAAGACCTTGAACTCCTGATTCTACTGCAAATACCTCCTGCGGTCTGGCCTGACCACTGTACCTGCCTTAATAATTAATACCTCAGTGGTTTTAGAAAAAGAAAATCAGTAAGAAACAGAAAATAAAACCACAATGGTTGATACAAGTAAAAGTTAAAAACTCTAAGATTCTAAGAGAACTTAGCCAGTGAAATAGAAAAAAAAAAAGATTATGGTAAATTTATCAGCAATTTGCAATGGATGAAGATAAGGTAAGTTCTACTGAAGATAAGTTAACAAAAAACACAGTCACCATCACAATTTTAAAAAGTCAATTGAAAGGGAAAAATTTAGCTTCATATACACACAAACACACAACTCAAAGCAGGATTTCTTAAGCAATGTTGAATAATAAAAGAAAAGCTGGTGGTATCATTGTCTCTAATTACATGCTGTATTACAGAGCTATACTAATAAAAACAGCATGGCATTGTATAAGACTAGACCACTGATCAACATAATTAGGTTTAAAACATTGACATAAGTCCATATTACTATGAACACCTAATTTTTTAAATTAAGAAACTAGAAATGTACACTGGAAAAAGAAAGCATCTTCAATACGTGGTACTAGTCAAACTGAATCAATGAAGTTAAAATAATGTAAAAAGACCTATGATAATAATGCTATATAAGTCCCAGCTTCTGCCTCCATCTGCTGCTGGCTGGAGCCTCCCAGACAACAGTCAAGTTAGGCTCCTGTCTAAAACCATAGCAAAGCATCATAAGTAGTGTCAGGGCTGTGTTTCTACTGTGAGGTGGGTCTCAGGTTGGGCCAGGTATTGGTTGAACATTCCCTCGATCTTTATTCTCTTTTATCCCTGCACTTCCTTTAGGTAGGGTAGTTTCAATTAAAGGTTTTGTTGGTAGGTTGTTGTTCCCCTATCTCCACTAGTCCTACCTGGCTAGGAGATGTTCACTTCAGTCTTCATGTCTCCCCTTCTAGGAGTCTCAGTTATCTTCCCAGGAGTCTACCCTGTCTCAAGCCTCCAGTTTGACAAAGAGATGTCCTTGTGGAACTGCTGGGTGAAAGATAAAAGGATATGCAGGGGACAGGATCCTCAAAAGAAGACCAACAGAGACTACTAATCAAGACCCACTGGGACATCAACTTAGGAGCCTGCATGGTCAAACTTAGGTTCCCTGAACACATAGGGCTCATGGGTGATTTGTATTCTTATGGGTCACCTTGCAACCGGAGGCTTGGAGGGCTGATTTTATATGGCTCTACTGCCTCTGGCAGGGCTGCCTGATAGATGAAGATATGCTCAGTCCTGATGTGACTTGATGTGCTGGGGAGGGTTGATATGGGGAAGGAGAGAGACTCCCCTTTTCTGGGGGGAAATGGAGAGGGGAAGAGGAAAGAAGAGAGAGGGGAATGGGAAGAGAGGAAGAAAGGGTACCCTTGGGCTGTAAAGTAAATAAACTGAAATGAAAAAAATTAATAAAATAATATTGAATTAACCTCAAACCTAAATGAAAAAAAGAACTTCAACATAAGGCCCACTACACTATATCAAACAGAAGATAAAGTGGAGGAAGCCTTGAGCTCATTGGCATAGGAAAAGACAACCTAAACAAAGAATGTTTAGCACGTGCTTTAAGATTAAAAATTAATAAATGGGACATCACAAAACTGAGAAGCTTTTTCACGGCAAAGGACAGCATTATTGAGACAAATGTACAGCCTATAGAATGGGAAAAAAATTTCTACCAGAACCACATTTGATAAAAGACAAATACCCAAAATATAGAGAGTGTTCAAGAAACTAGAAAACAAATGAAGTCAAAGGACAAACAAAATTAAAAACAAATAAAACAAAGCAAGAAAACGAATTATTCAATCAAAAAGTGGGGTGTGGATCTAAACAGAGAATGCTCAAGTGAGAAAACTCAAGTGGAAGAGAAACACTTAATGAAATGTTGCAAATTGTTAATCACCAGGGAAATGCAGATCAAAATTACTTTGAAATTTCATGTTAGTGTCCTAGGTTTCTAGTTCATCCCAGAGATCTACCTCCCTCAAGCAATCCAGTTCTCTCACAGAGATCTTTCTCTCTTCATCTTCCCATCCTTGATGCCTTCTGTTACTCTCCCCAGCTCCTCTTCCATCCAGTTCCTTTCCTCTATCCAAGCCCATATCTATTTTATTTCCCCTTCTCAGTGATATTCAAGCATCCTTGGTTTAGTTGTATCTGTGGATTATAGCGTGGTTATTCTGTACCTTATAGCTAATATCCACTTATAAGTGAGTACATACCATATATGTCTTTCTTGGACTAGGTTACCTCACTTATGGTGATCTTTTCCATTCATTTGTCTGCAAATTTCATATTGTCATTGCATTACTTTTGCTCTGTAGTATAGCTTGTAATCAGGGATGGAGATACCTCCAGAAGTTTTTACTGAATAGAATTGTTTTAGATACAGTGGGATTTTTGTTTGTTTGTTTTTCCATATGAAGTTAAATACTGTTCTTTCAAGGCCTGTAAAAATTTGTATTCATTTTTATAGGAGTTGTGTAGAATCCATAGATTTCTTTTGATAAGATTATGAAGGTAACTACATAGGAATAAGGATGCTAGTGATAGGGAATATAGAACCTGAAATAGCCACCTCCTTGTAACCAGGCAAAACTTTCAGTGGATGGATGGGGACAACAATCCACACACAAAATATTTCACTCACAATTTTTCCTGTCTATAAGATGTGCAGGAAAAAGAAGGGAACAGAATTTAAGAGAATGGCGAACCAAAAAACTGGCCCAATTTGAGACACATGTAATGAGAGAGCGCCTACCTCTGACACTATTAATGATATTCTGCTATATTTTCTGATAGGAGCCTAGTATAGCTGCCATCAAACGTTAGGTAGAGCTAGGGGAATCTTGTGCAAGAGGAGAAGAAAAGATTGAAGGGTCAGAGAGGTGAAAGACAGAACAAGAACACCTACAAAATTGATTAATCTGGGTTTATGGGGCTCACAGAGAGTGAACCATCAACCAGACAGCATACATAGGATAGACCTAGGCTCCGTTCATATATGTAACAGATGTGCAGCTTGGTATTCATGTGGGTCCCCTAACATCAGGAGTAGGGCTGTTTCTGACTGTGTAGTGTGCCTTTGGATGCCTTTCCCATAACTGAGCTGTCTTATCTAGCCTTAATAGAATAAGATGTTCCTACTCCTACTGCAACTTGATATGCCAAGGCTAGTTGATATCCATGGCAGCCTCTTCCCTTCCTTCAAAGAGAAAGGGGATAGGGAGACAGATGATGGGGATAAGTGAAGTGAGAAGGATGTACTGAGAGTGGAGGAGGGAGGAAAAATGCTGATCTATATGTGAAGTAAAAAAACCTAATTGATTAATGAAAAACAAAATTAATTTCATTTTGTACTTGTCGAAATGGCTAAGATCAATAATACATGTAATGCCTCATGTTATGAAACTTGTGGAGTAAGGGGAACACTCATTCACTGGTAGAACTGCAAAATTTTACAGCCAATATATAAATCATGGTCCTTAGTAACCTGGGAATATATCTAATTAAGGTTCAGCTATACAACCATTGGGCATAACACTCAAAGGATCCTACATCTTACAAATACACAATTGCTCAACAATGTTCAATTCTATTTTTATAATAGCCAGAAATTTGAAAAAAATCTTAAAAGAACACCCTTTGAATGAATGGATTAAAGAAAATTGATAAATTTATACAGTACAATATTATTCAGGTATTAAAAATGTGAAATTCATAAATAAATGAAAGGAACTGAAATATTCATCTTGATTGAATTAATCCATAGCCTAAAAGACAACATCTTTGATTCGCTCTCTATAGTCAAATTTTGTGAAGTAGTTCTTGGCTTCATTGAGATTCTCAATGGCAACCAGTCCAGAGATCACATGTGTCTGCAGCATTGAGGGCCTAGTCTCTTTCTTGCCTTCTCTTGCCAAGCCTAGACTCCTCCTGTTTCATCTCATTCCCTGTCCTTGCTTCTCCTCCTCTTTCTGTTCATCTCTTTCCCTCTTGCAAGAGAAATCTTTCTCCCTACGTCTCCACCCCCCACACCATTTCTTTCCAACACTAAAGCTAGAGTTTCAGGCATCAATAGTGACCTTTCTGCCATAAATTGTGAGTTAAAAATAAAGCCTTCTTCCTGTTGGTAGCTTGTGCCCAGTATTTGGTTTCAATTATGAGAAAAGTAACTAAAATACTGTGTATAAAAACAGCAAAAATTCAAAATATCTGTTAGATAAAAATTCTCTATAAAAATCATGTTGGAGGTTGAGGAAGCCTATATGTGTATAAATACATGTTGTTATGATATTAGTAAAATATAATGTTTAATAAAATCACTAGTAAAGAGTTCATATTATGAGTGTTGGCCAAATCAGTGACATAAAATATTCACTTTTAAATACTTCTATACTAACTTTGGAAACTGAAAAGATTATTTCATTGTTGTTCTTTTGTATAATTGGAAAAACTTATGTATTTGATTGATCTTCCCAACTAAAAACATAAATTATGGATAAATATATATGCATTTTAAATTGAAAAATGTCACTAGATATTATCTAGCAAACATATATGTGCAATTAATGTTTGTTTTATTATTAATAATGATAATAAATTATTCTTATTATGAAAAAGAAAAGAAATATAATTTATGATTTATAATTAATTTTTCAGATTCAAGTGATTATTAATACACAGAATCTCTGTTCCATGAAGCTTTGCTTTTAATATTCCATTTTTATGTAATATTAAAGCCCTTTAATTATGAAAACAAATATTTAATTTACAATTTTGGCAGGCAAAGGAATTTTTTTCTGTGTATAATAAAGATAAAATACCACAGGTAGGTTATCAAAATGATAAAGATATTAAATAAGATCATAAAAATAACTTTCTCGATTTGTGGAAAAAACTTACACTTTGGAAGCAGGATAAAACATTTGTGCTGCTAAAAAATATATGTATGCATTGGGATTAGGGAGGTTAGCCAACAAAATGCTTCTAGGAAAAATGCTGCACAATCAGAGCTGTCACTACACGTTTTCATTACAGGAAAAATGAGAACTCGTTTGTTTTACTGAGACTTGCTTCTGTAATTAAATACCTGTGTGTTGTATATGCTAAACAGGCAGTATGCCAAGTTCATGAGAAGTTTGAATTGCTGCTATTCTGTAGAGGGTTCATCCATCTTACACATTTTTTTGAATATGTTTTTTATTCTTCTTTGCACCTGTCAAATTTTCTTTTTTATTAATCATTTTTTTTCATTTTTATAAGTAATTTATTTTTATATTAATCACAGGTTATATACTTTGTATCCCAGCCGTAGTCCCCTCCCTCATTCCCTCCTACTCTCCCAATCCCTCCTTCATCTTCTCCCTGCCCCCCTCCAAGCCCACTGATAGGGGAGGACCTCACCCTCTTCCATCTGACCCTAGCTTATCATGTATCTTCAGGGCTGGCTGCAGTGTCCTCTTCTGGGATCTAGTTAGGCTGCTCCTCCCTCGGGGATGGGGGGGAAGGCAGTCTGCAAGCCAGCCATTGAGTTCATGACCGAAATAGTCCCTGTTCCCCTTACTAGGGTACAAGGACAAGAGCTTCACAAAGACCAAATAGATCAGGACACAGGGGTCTTCTCTGAGACTGTTTCATCTTACACATTTTTAAACTCTTCCTTAATACTAGTAATTGTGTAATAACGAGTGTCTAGGAAACCTATCATTATTTTTACAAGGCTGGAGCTTGAAACAGAACCTCCTGTTTACAAACATGCTCTGTGTCCCCGACTACATCTCCGTGCCCAAGGAGTGGGAGATAATATAGATCATCTGAAAATCCTTTCTACTACTGAATTTCACAAGAAAAATCAAAGTTCGCGTTAAATTCAATGAGTTTCTGGTGTTAAAAGTTCTAGAATTAAGAAAAATGTTTTCTTAACAAGCATTGGGAACTATTAAAATAGTTTTTCACAATTACTTTTTCTTAGAAGACCTTCGTTTTCTTCTGTCTGGCATCTCAACGTTGCAGAGCATAGCTGGAGCTCAAGGCTAGGCAATATAGAAAGAGCTTGGTTCTTGCTTCTGCAATGTATCTTCCATGATAAATTATAGTATATGCATTTTGAGAAGGAATTAAATTCAAAATAAAATTGTCTTGCTTTTTTGAGATAATGGTGAATTATAAAAGTTCTTAAGTTATATTAAAGCCCCAAAATTTGACTTTCTCATTTTTATTTTATGATCTAGGTGGTCGTGCCAGGACAAGGCTATATGGATACTTAATTTTGTAGTTGCTGGGTTGGTCTAGTTCACTTGTATTTATAGTCTCGAAGTAATAAAAAGCAAGATCACCACTGTATTCTTTGAATACTTTTAAAAGTCGCAGGACCATTCAACATTCAATTACCCTGCCATCAAACCTAACAGGGGCCATCTCAGTTCAATAACTGACAGAAAAGCTTCCATTCCTCAGGAAAGTAGCAGAAATTCAATGGTATTTGTGAGAAAAAAAATCCAAGCTCATTGTGACAGACAATGGGAGGATATCCATAAGTATCTATTGAACTATCCAAACACAGCACCTCTGAAATTAAACTTTGATGAATTTGTCAACAATATATACATTTTTAGCAAACCAATTTACGTAAGTGTCTGAGAGAATCCATCTGTGTGTAACAATCACAGCTGCTGTTTTGGCAAGGCTTATTTTTTTTTAATTTTATGTTGAGAAAATGTGAAAAAATAAAGATGTTTTATATTATCCCAACTGCATTCAGAATTCCATTACCTTTGCTCTGAATCTCGTGCTGTTCCTTCCAAAGTGAGAGCAGTATCTAGCTCTCACTAGTTCCAGCCTCCACACTTGAGCGAGCACAGCCTGCGTGTATCTACTGCAAATAGCTAAAACTGTGAAACTTGCCTCTTACAGAGTATGTCACACTGATCTTTCAAATTAGTCTTCAGCTGGAGAATTCTGCTCAACACACTATAGCACTTGCTTTCAGAATTCTGTAAGATACAAATCACCCTACATGACTTCTTGCGGGGCATACTAAAGCTGCCTTTTCTCCACTATTGGATGTTCTGGCAGTGCACTTACCTGTGCCATAATTTGAACCTTTGCTTGGACCTAAGGGCATCTTTTTGGAACTAGATATACAAATCAGAGATCATAAAAATACTTAAAACAATAATTTAATAAACACATAATTGTATCATTTTAAAGATGAAAACAAATTTCATGTAATTCTCTTGCAAAAAATAAATACTTGTTTATTTTTTAAAAAATAAGAAAACATCATAGTTGAATATTTAATAATATAGGACACAGATTAGTATTTTTCATAGTTGGTATTTCGATTTTATAATCAAAACTGAAAATTCCATGTCACATAAACATGTAAAGGAACATGACAAATGTATATTTACACACATTATTTTAATTGTTGTAAGTTCTGTAGCAATTCTAAGATAAATTCATGAATAATTTTTGCCAAACTCAATGAGCAATTTTTTTGATAAATTATTTTAAGATAGTGTAATTAATGATAGGCTAACTTGTACTTGCTGGAGCATGATGGTGGGAAATATGAGAAGTCTGAATTCTTTGTTTTCTGTAATTAAAGCACTGTATTTATACAAGAACAGAAGATATTTCATGTATAATACAAATCTGCAAAATGAAACAGCCTTAGCGTCAGGGAGTAGTGTTTCAGAAAGAATTTTTTGGTACTGGATGATATGTGTAGAATGAATCACAATTACTTGTGTTCAGAAGCAAGACTGAAGGTGTTTATCAGCTGTAGGAGCTCTCTGGTTGAATTTTTGGGGTCACTCATGTATACTATAATATCATCTGCAAATAGTGATACTTTGACTTCTTCCTTCCTGATTTGTATTCCATTGATCTCCTTTAGTTGTCTTATTGCTCTAGCCAGGACTTCAAGTACTATGTTGAGGAGATATGGAGAGAGTGAGCAGCCTTGCCTTGTCCCTGATTTCAGTGGGGTTGATTTAAGTTTCTCTCTGTTTAGTTTGATGTTGGCTATAGGCTTGCTGTATATTGCCTTTACTATTTTTAGGTATGTGCCTTGTACCCCTGATTTCTGCAAGGCTTTAAACATGAATGGGTGTTGGATTCTGTCAAATGATTTTTTCAGCATCGAAGGAGATGAACATGTAGTTTTTCTCCTTCAGTTTGTTCATCTGATGGATTACACTGATGGATTTTGTATGTTGAACCATCCATGCATGCCTGGGATGAAGCCTACTTGGTCATGGTGGAAGATATTTTTTATGTGTTATTGGATTTGATTTACAAGTATTTTATTGAGTAGTTTTACATCAATGTTCATAAGAGAGATGGGTCTGAAGTTCTCTTTTTTGTTGGGTCTTTGTGTGGTTTAGGTATCAAGGTGACTGTGGATTCACAGAATGCTTTTGGTGAAGAAGCAAGACTAATATGAAGTTACACCATGAAACTCCAGTAAGCACTGCCAGAAATCCTCAGGTTCATTATACTTTTTTATTTGCATCCATCAACTTTTACTGTTGTCAGTTTTTATTAGCCACAGTGTTTATTTATATATCTTCTCATTTTCATGAATAAGGTGTTTTATATTTAATAGGTTAAAACAACATTAATGGAATCAGGAGTTTGTGGGCTTTTATATTTTAGTGTGTGTGTGATCATACATGTTTTTATGAAGACCTGTGTTAAGCGTTTATGCCCCACTGATGATGCTTTTCTTCCTTTCTCTGGCATGTAGTTGACTTCCAAAGAAATGCAGTGAGAACCTATTAGCTCTAAGGAGGACTCATTCATGTGATCAGACACAGAAACTTGCTCTATCCGAGCTAGGGCCTCTACTTAGTCCAGCCTCATATTACCAATGAGAGGACTCAAGCTTGAACCTTTAATGCACTACCCAGCTGACCTTAAACTTGACAAGTTGGAGTAATTGCAAACAGAGATCAAAAGTGTCAGGCTGGACAGAACACTCTGCCAACTTTACACCAGCTGTGCCTGTCTCATTGCAAAAATACATAAAACATTAAAAATTGAGAATATATATCTTTCAAAAATTAGTAGTCCATAAGGAAAGCATAATGAGACATGACATCTGAAGGAGCAGACTGTGCTCTTAACAGCTGAAACATCTCTCCAGCCCCTGCCTCTCATATTCTTAAAAATACACTTACTGACATTTAACGGTATTATTTTATGGTGTATAATATTTACTTTTTGCTTCTTCTAGAATGTAACTTTGCTGTTGTTGACAAAACCCAAATAAAAAAGCTAATTAATGAAGAGAGAAGGAAACTTCTTTCCATATGTTACATTTCTTACAATTAGGTTCATGATCTGAATATTCATACACTTAAAATATTTCTCTTCAAATTATTTTCTCCTCTTTCAGATAAAGGTAGAAAGACATAAGTTTTATTTTCATCAGTTTGAAAAACACACTTTAAATAGTTAATTTCTCTTTAATTCTTTGCCCAAACAGACATTCCTCTTCAACTTTCTCATCAATGGTTGATTATGTTCTCATGACATTAATCAGATAGGCAAAATATTCACTTTTGGAGTTTTATTTATTCTGCCAACATACATTCTTTAACAGTGATTGGCTATTGTACTGTTTTCTCTATAATAAATGTGCCTTTGTACTCTTTAACCTTTCTTCAGAGCACAAAAATATAAATAACATGGTTTCTAAATCAACTAGGAAACTATTAGCATAATGACAGTGACATTAGTGATTAAACAGCCAATTGACTTAGGTGACCATAAAAGTTACTTTTCAATAAATACCACATGAATTAAAACATGAAATATGAGAAGGAACTATCACAGAAAGACAGACGTGAACATCAGGAGCAGAGAAGATTAATAGAGTAAGGGAGAAGAGAACTCAGGTATTGCTGAAACCCAATAGCTATTTTAAACTCTTCATCCAGCGGCATTTCAGCAAATAAAAAATGCCTTGTTGATTTGAAATCTACTCATACTACTTTGCTGAAATCTACTTTCAACAAATTTCATTGCCTCATTTATTATATTTATAGAAACTGGAGACAAGTAGAAATTGTAACACAGTGTGAGGTCATGTTCAACGATCTTTGAATGACGCTAAAAGATATATTCAGGTATTAGTGGAATTTACAAGAAGCATCTACTGCCAATTCAACATAATATTCTGTGTCTATTAAATCTTCAATAGGCTTTTATGATGCTAATGAATTCCATTTATTTCTAATTATCTTAGTGTAAAATAACAAATAATTGATTTTTATGAACACATGAATCTTGGTAATATGACATGTGTATTAGAGAATGGAGCCCTTCACTCATAGAAGACAGGTACACAGCTATAACATCACGGAGAAAATGAGTCAGTGTGCTAACAAAGGCAACATTGATGTGTTCAGAAGTTATCTAAATTTCCAGAATTTTTATGCTTGATCTTACAAAACATCATTTTATACTTAACAAAGGTCAAATCAAGAGCATTTCTACAAGACAAGACTTGAAAAATAATTTAAGGATCATTTTAAGACAAGGTCTTTTTTTTAACTGTATATGTTCATTTCATTGAATGTTTGAATCACACACACAGAGAAATCACTCAAACCTAGATTAATTAATGATCTTTTTATACTGTTTTACAATTTTAAAACATCACATAGTTACTCAAATTGCAACTCTTCTTATATTAAAGGAAGAATAATTATGCTACCTATTTCATTCCTACAAAACTCCGTATGTAAAGTTACAACATAATATCTTTATTTTATATTTTTTAATATTAGTTACAGGTTTTTAACTTTATATCCCAGCTCTATCCCGCTCCCTCATTCCCTCCCAATCCCACCCTCCCTCCCTCATCTCCTCCCTGCCCCTTTCCAAGTCCACTGACAGGAGAGGACCTCCTCCCCTTCCATCTGACCCTGGTTTATCAGGTATCTTCAGGACTGGCTGCAAAGTCTTCCTCTGTTGCCTAGCAGGGGTGCTCCTGCCTTGCAGGGTGGGGAGGTCACAAGGCCCGCCATCCAGTTCCTGTCAGAAATAGTCCCTGTTCTCCTTACTAGGGTACCCACTTGGATGCTGAGCTACCATGGGGTATATCTGAGCAGAGGTTCTAGGTTATGTCCATACATGATCTTTGGTTAGAGAAACAGTCTCATAAAAGACCCCTGTGCCCAGATATATTTGGTCCTAGTGGAGCTCCTATTCTTTCCAGGTCATATTAACTCCTCCTTCTTTCTTATGATTCTCTGTACTCTGCTGAAGGTTTGGTTTGAGTCTTAGTATCTGCTTTGAGACACTGCTAGGTAGAGTCTTTCAGAGGCCCTCTGTGGTAGGACCCTGTCCTATTTCTTGTTTTCTCCTACATCCAGTGTCCGTCTCATTTATCTTTCTAAGTGAGGATTGATCATCTTATCCGGGGTCCTCTTTCTTATCTATTTTCTTTAGGTGTATAGATTCCAGTATGTTTATCCTATCTTATAGGTCTATATAAGTGGGTATATACCATATATGTTTTTCTGCTTTTGGGATACCTCACTCAGAGTGATCTTTTCTAGGTCCCACCATTTGCCTGCAAATGTCATGATTTCCTTGTTTTTAATTGCTGAATAGTATTCCATTGTGTAAAAGTATCTTCCACTTTCATGAGTCCCACAAAAACAACAAACTGTAGTTCCTATTCACATTTGTAAATTTTTCATTTCCAGAATTCCCTGTTTGTGTTTTATTCATTAGTTCTATTTTCATTTTTAGGTCTCGAATAGTTTTATTCTCTTCATTACACTGTTTGTTTTTCATTTTTCTTAAATCCTTTTTTTATTTCCTCCAACTCTTTTGTTGGAACTTCTTAGCTTTCTTTGAAGGATTTTTTTTATTTCCTCCAATTTTTGCTTGTGTTTCTCTAGACTTCTAAATGGGATTTATTCATTTCCCCTTTAAGTTTCTATATTGTCTTCATACAGGTGGTTTTAACTTCTTTCCCTCACACTTCAGCTATATTTGAATATTCAGGACCTGCTGTGGTAGTACAGCTGAGCTCTGGTGGAGACATTCTGCCTGCCCCTTACTGATTGTGATTTCATGCTGGTGTTTAGGCACCTAGTTTGGGGTTGATTATAGGTCTAGGTACTGGTTTCTAGGTTTATCTTTGTTGGGTGGGTGTTTTGTTCCTTGGCTTCTGTTCTTTCCTGGATATTCAGAGAGTGTGTTGGCTATGTGTTGCCTAATTTACTGGCCTGCTTGACTGGTGTGTTCATGGCGATTACTTGTTGATGTTCCAGGCTGTTGAAATGGACTACCAGGTAGGGGTTATTCGTGGCTCCTATGACAAGATGTATAGATAGGGCATCAGGGAGGCTGCAGGTGTAATTTTGTACCATTAGGGGCAACCCTGAGGTGATGGAAAAGGTCTGCTGACAGCCTACTTTATTTGCCGGGAGGCATGGACTCTGGTTAAACAGAGGGTGTCCTGCACAAGTTGGTGGCTGGTACACAGCAACTATTGGGAAAGGAAGAACAGGAGGTGGTTTGGAGGGTATGTAGTAGGTGTGGAAGGGGCAGAGGGCATGTGGCAGCTGGCATTTTGTTGCACTGTTAGGAACAAATCTGAGGATTGGTTCTGGGGTAGGGGAGGTTCACAGGCAGCCTATGTGGTCTTCTGGTAGGACCAACCTTATAGAGCAGTGGTTGTTCACCCAAGTTGAGAACTCGGACAAAACAATGAGGCAGGGAAGGGAGGTAACATCAGAGATGGTCTGTGAGATATCTGAAAGGCAAGGGTAAGGTGCAGGGATACGGAGAGCTGACTTTCTCTTGCAAAACAAGGGACAACATTGAGGATCTGGTTAGGGGAGCAGAGAGAGTGAAGTATTTACTTATTGAGACAGGGGCTCATTTAGCCAAGGCAGGCCTATCAGTACCTGCTAGAGTTTATATTATTTGTCCTAAGAAAGGTCTTATAATTTCTTCAAATATTTCACCCACTAAGTTTAAAATTATATAAATAATGTAAAACTTCTCAACTGGTTTAATTACACATGAAGAGAAAGGGACTGTTAAATTGTAGAAGCTGCGTGCTGCTATACCATTACTACAATTACTGCCAATTATGTATATCTGTGGCCTTATAGTTTCAATGATAAAGACATTTTGCTCATGAAAGATCAGCACTACAATTATCCCCGTTGTTTAAGCTTCTCTAATTTCACAATAAAGGTAAAACATATCTAGACCTGTTTTGCTTCTCAATGTATTTTACTACTATCAATCAGAGTCAACAGAGGCCCAGGACATAGGTCATGTTTACTAACAATGACACTGTTGTTAAATACTTAAAATGTTTCAGTGTGTAAACTAGTATGTGACAAAGCACCTTGGGTAAAAAAATGATAACAAAACATCAGCAGATTTATCTTGTAACAATGCACAAGATTTTACATCATATTATTTATTCTGTATAGTTAAAGAGATAGTTATTATGTTTGTAGGTGTTTCTGTGTAATATTGCAGGTGTACACATCTGTAATATTCATGTATGTGAGATTTGCAGAGGCCTAGGATTGATACTGGATTATCTTCATCAATTTCTTCTTCACCTTACTTTCTGATACTGGCTCTTTCATTGGATTGGGACATTGTTGTTTTCTCCTAATTTAGATCTCCAGTGAACTGTGTAGATCAGCCTGTCTTTAGCTCCTACTCACTGTGCATGCTGAGATTGCAGACATTTTAAATTATTTTGCTTTTTTAAAATAAAATTTGTTTTAAAACACAGAGGTTTGACAAAATACAATTATGCTATAATAGTCTAAAATGCTCCCAAAATTAATGTATAAATGTAGCAAATATTTTTATTCATTGTATAATATCAGCAGTGGTATGAGTCAAACAAATATTGTTTTCAAAATCCAGACTTCTGTATCTCGACATGTGTGACTGTAAAATACGTGTATAATTTATTTTGCCATGTTGTTTTTTCTGAAGAAGTTAAAATTTCTAACTTATACTAAAAGGAAGTAAATGTTTTTTTACTCATAAAACAACACTCTTGGTTATATAGAATTTTATGTTTTGATTCTATGACCACTTGGATCTTCAAGTCTGCAATGTCTTATGTTCAAGTTCTAGGTCTATGGAGACTAAAACATAAAAAATGTCTTTCACTTCATGGTTTAAAATGATAAAAATAAAAAGATAAAAGCAAGTGATGTCAGCTCCGTGGAGAAAGTGTGTGCTTGCAGAGAATTTATTGTGTACACTGCCAATGTGAGAGATGGGATAGTCCAGTTTAGACCACATTGTGGCTGGAACGGAGATGATTCAGTTTTAGGCGTGTTGATATTGTGAATTATAGAAGTGTGGCATCCCTTTCCTTTACACAAACACTAAATTCATTTGTGAGAAAAATTGAAAAACAACAGTACTTAAAAAATCTCTATTGCATTTCTTTTCATCTCTTTTATTCTAACTGTTAATAAAAACTCAAAAAAAATCCTTGCCATAAAACTTTTCTGGAAAAATTTTCTTAAGTAGATATGACTTGTAGTTTTTTGTCACTAAAACAGAAACACAGAAAACACCTATCATCACAGGGCATATTACAGTCTTGTTAAGCTGGCTGAGTAAACACCGTGTGCTCTTTCTGTACATCTCAGAATACCCTACTCTTGATGAGTAAGCACAAAGATGAATAACTGAGTAACAGTTCGGACCACTTAAGATTAGTCACATGAGAAGGAAAGTTTGTATACTAGAAAACATTAAAGTGTAATGTGATGTTTTATTGAGACTAAATTTACTGAGTAAAATAGCATGTAATTTTAAAATTTTGTAATCATGTATAATTATGGAAGGGTTATCTGTTTGCGTATTTGATAACATAGTATAAGATTCTTAGTTCATTAAGATAATGTGTCTTGTAGTTCACACAAAAATTATAGTAAAACAGGGTGTTAACAACCCCTTAAGCTACCATTATATTTTAAATGAGACTTTACGCACAAGCTGTAGACCCACAGCCAGAAGGTCAGCTCTCATCCTGTCTATATGGCTCATTGTGACATAATAACCCCCTTTCCATATTTTCTTGACACTCAAATAAATGAAAACATGAGGTTTTGATATTTATCTATACTTAAACTAAATAAGTTGTTTATATTCAGATGTGCATATCACTTAGTGATGTAAAGTTATATTAACAGTGACAGCAGCATTATCATCAGCGTCACTTTCTCTTATTGAGCCCTTGCCTTAGAGTTTCAATTCCTCACTGGCCTGGACTTCAATATATTATATAGACTTGTCTACACTGACAATCTTTCCTCTCTGCCTCCTAAGTGCAGGGATTACATGCATATAGTACCGTACATGGCTCTTAGTTTTGTGAAAAGTTTCAGTATTATTTATCAGAAAATAATACAATAAACATAAATAAAAATATGATGTAGAATTTCACATTTCTGCAAATGATATATCATGTTGCATTTTGACTGTGGTATTACTGAAAGTAAAATGTGCATTTTGTTTTCAACTTACTCAGTATAGTAGATAGAAAACATGATTCAAAAACACTTTAAGGGAGATCCAAGATGGCAGGCCCTGGGAGGACACTGTGCCTGAGGAGCAGGACAGCTGTGTTGGCACAGTGACCAGGAGACTGAACTCTAGGACCAAAACACCAGCATTTGTGATTGCCACGTGAGAGGAAATCCTATGGTTTGGAAATCAATTGGGACCGACCTCAGGTCACCCAGTCAATCCCTGGAAAAGGTCCTGAGGACCAGCAGGTTCACGTCTGCTGGCCTAGATCAGAGCACACATCCTCCCACAGCACCCCCAGCCGCCATCTGGGACCAGGGCACAAAATCTCTGGCCCAGAGTGAGGCGCCCAGCCTCCAGAAAAGAGCAGAGACCTCAGTTGCTGGCCCAGAGAGGAGAGCCTCTGGCCCAGAGCAGAGCCCCCAGCTACCATCCCAGACCCGGGCACAGAGCCTCTGGCTCAGAATGAGGCACCAAGCCTCTGACCCGACCCAGATAGGAGCCCTTAGTTGCCAGCCCAGAGAGGAGCACAAAGCCTCTGGCCCAGAAGGGGACACAAAGCTGCCAATCCAGATCAGAGTGCAGAGCCTCCGGACCAGAGCAGTGCCCCCAGCTGCCACCCCAGACTTGAGCTCACAGTCTCCTGTCCAGAGTGGAACACTCAGCCTCTGGCCCAGAGACTTGCTGTGTACTCAACTCACCTTCCCAGACAGAACTGTGTGCCCCAGGGAACCAGACTTAGTTTCCCTGTTGGGAGAAAACCCCACAGCTAGGGAATCAGCAGATTTTCCAAAAGAGCTGTACCTGGAAAACAGTGTAACAACAGCAGCAGCTCACTAAATTCAGAACAAGAAACCCAGCAGCAGGGCAGCGGTCTCCAGGACTTCTATGGGTGAGAGGAGAGCCCCCCTGACTAGCAAAGACCACAGTTACCGCTCAGGTCTATGCGCCTGACGTGAGCAGCAGCAATTCCTGAGAAACACCAGCAATTCAGTGACCATAACCAAAAAGCAGAGGAGGCCTCCTTCGGGAAAAATCATCTTCCTGCCAAGGGGATTCTCCCTACTTCAGGATTCCAAGAAGCACCAGAAACTAACAGCCAACACCTTAAATAGTCCAATGGGTAGAGGTCAGCATAAAAGCTCAACCAACAAATGACAGAGCAATATGACATCTCCAGAACCCAGTCATCCAGGGATGAGCAGCCCTGGACATCCCAGCATAATTGAAATTCAAGAAGAGGACCATATAACTATGTGATGAAGGAAGAGGATAATAGAGGAAACAAATAAAATACATAAAGAATTAGAGGAAGATAAAATCAAATAGATTATGGCCATCCGTGAAGAAATTTGGGAAGATGCAGCCAAACAGTTTGTGGCCTTCCGAGAAGAAATAATTAAATCACTGAAAGACATAAAAAGAAACAGAGAAATGTTCAAACAAACAGTTGAAGGAACTAAAAGAAAAACAGGAAAATATAATCAGACAGGTGAAGGAAATAAACAAAACAACTCAAGATCTGAAGATAGAATTGAAAAAATTAAAGAAAACACAAAAGGAGGAAATCATGGAGAAGAAGAATTTAGGGAAGAAAACAGTAACAACAGAGATAAGCATAACCAACAGACTACAAGAGACGGAAGAAAGAATCTCAGGTGTACAAGAAATAATGGAAGATATCCATGTATCTGTCAAAGAAAATGTTAAATCCAAAAATTTCCTGACAAAGACCATTCAAGAAATCCAAGAAAACATGAAAAGACAAAACCTAAGAATAATAGGAATAGAGGGAAAAGAAGATTCCCTCCTCCAAGTCCCAGAAAATATCTTCAAAAAAATCATAGAAGAAAATTTCCTCAACTTAAAAGAGAGGCATATAAGAATACAAGAGGCCTATAGAACACAGAATAAATTAGACCAGATAAGAAAACTCTCCTGCCACATAATAATCAAAACAGTAAGTATACAGAAAAAAAGAAAAAATACTAAAAGCTGCGAGGGAAAAAGGCTAAATAATATAAAATGGCAAACCCATCAGAATCATACCTGACTTCTCAACAGAGACTATGAAAGCAAGAAGGGCCTGGACAGATATAATGCAGACCCTAAGAGATCACAGATGTCAACACAGGCTAATATATCCAGCAAAACTCTCAATCATCATAGATGGAGAAAGCAAGATATTCAATGACAAAAACAAATTCAAACAATACCTACCCACAAATCCAGCATTATAGAAGATACTAGAAAGAAAAATAGAACCCAGGAAAACTAACTACATTCAGGAAAACATAGGAAGCAAATAACCTCACCACAGCAAAACTAAAAGTAGCCAAGCACACAAACATACCACCATAGCCAACAGCAAAATCAAAGCATCTAACAACCACCAGTCATTAATCTCCCTTAACATCAATGGACTCAACTATCCAATAAAAAAACACAGCCTAACAGAATGTATACATAAACAAGACCCAACAATCTGTTTCATACAAGAAACACACCTAAGTCACAAAGATAGACATTACCTGAAAGTAAAGGGTTGGAAGATGGTTTTCCAAGCAAATGGACCCAAGAAGCAAGCAGGAGCAGCCATTCTAATATCATATAAAATAGAATTTCAACCAAAATTAATCAAAAGAGATGGGGAAGGTCATTTCATACTCATCAAAGGAAAACTCCACCAAGAGTACACCACAGTTTTGAACATCTATGCACCAAATACAAGGACACCCACATTTGTAAAAGAAACATTAATAAAACTGAAACCACACCTAGATCCTCACACATTAATAGTGGGAGACTACAACACCCCATTCTCAACAAAAGACTGGTCAACAAAACAGAAATTAAACAAAGAAACAATGATTCTAACAGAGGTAATGAAACAAATGGACCTAATAGACATCTACAGAACCTTTTACCCAAACAAAAATGAATTTAGCTTCTTCTCAGCACCACATGGAACCTTCTCCAAAATAGACTATATAGTTGGTCACAAAAAAAGTCTCAACAGATACAAAAAGAATGAAAAAATCCCATGTATCCTATCTGACCACCATGGTCTAAAGCTGGATCTCAAGAACAACAGAAATAGCAAAAAGTCTACACACACATGGAAACTGAACAGCTTGCTACTCAATGACAGATAGGTCAGGGAAGAAATAAAGAAAGAAATTAAAGTATTCCTAGAATTCAATGAAAAGGAAGGCACAAAATACCCAAACTTATGGCACACAATAAAAGCAGTACTAAGAGGAAAGTTCATAGCACTAAGTGCCTTCAAGAAGAAATTTGAAACATGTCATGCAAGCAATTTAATGGCTCACCTAAAAGCCCTAGGTGGGGTAGGGGGAACAGACACACAAGCAGATGGCTGGAAATAATCAAACTCAGGACTGAAATCAATAAATTAGAAACAAATAAAACAATTCAAAGAATCAATAAAACCAAGAGCTGGTTCTTTGAGAAAATCAACAAGATAGACAAACCCTTAGCCAAACTAACTAAAAGGCAAAGAGAAATTATTCAAATCAACAAAATCAAAATTAAAAGGGAGACATAACAACAGACTCTGAGGCAATCCAAACAATTATTAGGATTTACTACAAAAGTCTATATGCCACCAAATTTGAAAATCTAAATGAAATGGACAATTTTCTTGATCGACTGCACTTACCAAAGCTGAGTCAAGACCAGGTAAATCAATTAAGAAGT
>CM053766.1:8511287-8522181 GCA_028658305.1 Pachyuromys duprasi | reverse complement strand
GAAAAACACTGAAAGAAATGCTCAACATCCTTACTCATGAGGGAAATGCAAATCAAAATGACCCTGAGATTTACCTTAAACCCATCAGAATGGCTAAGATCCAAAACTCAAGTGACAACACATGCTGGAGAGGTTGTGGAGAAAGGGAAACTTCCTCCACTGCTGGTAGGAATGTAAACTTGTACAACCACTCTGAAAATCAATCTTGCACTTTCTCAGACAACTAGGAATAGCAATTCCTCAAGATCCAGCTGTACAGATCCTAGGCACATATCCAAAAGAGGCTCAAGTACACAGTAAGGACATTTGCTCAACCATGTTTGTAGCAGCTTTATTTGTAATAGCCAGAAGCTGGAAACAACCCAGATGCCCCTCAGCTGAGGAATGGATACAGAAATTATGATACATCTATACAATGGAATATGACTCAGCAATATAAAAACAAGGAAATCATGAAATTTGCAGGTAAATATTGGGAACAGGAAAAGATCATCCTGAGTGAGCTATCCCAGAAGCAGAAAGACACACACACACAGTATATTCTCACTCATATAGACATATAATATAGGATAAACTAATCAAGAGGGAGGACTCTGGCTAAACTGCTCAATCTCCATCCAGAAAGGCAAAGAGGATACACATCAGAAGAAGGAGAAAACAGGGAACTAGTCAGGAGTCTGCCACAGAGGGGTTCTGAAAGGCTCTGCCCTGCAGACTATCAAAGCAGATGCTAACAATTATGGCCAACCTTTGAGCAGAATGCAGGAAATCTTATGAAAGAAGTGGGAAATAGTAAGATTTGGAGAGGACAGAAGCTTCACAAGGAGAGCAACAGAACCAAAAATTCTGTGCACAGGAGTCTTTCCTGAGACTGATACTCCAACCAAGTAGCATTCATGGATATATCCTAGAACCCCTGCACAGATGTAGCCCATGGCAGTTCAGCCTCCAAATGGGTTCCATAGTAATGGGAACATGAACTGTCTCTGACATGGCCTGATGGCCTGCTCTTTGATCACCTCTCCCAGAGGGGGGTGCAGCCTTACAAGGCCACAGAGGAAGACAATGCAGCCACTCCTGATGAGACCTAATAGACTAGGATCAGAAGGAAGGAAATGAAGACCTCCCCTATCAGTGGACTTTGGGAAGGGCATGCGTGGAGAAGGAGGGGGAAGGGAGAGTTGCAAGGGGAAGAGGGAGGGAGCTACAGGGGGGATACAAAGTGAATATATAAATAAAAAATGTAAAAAAAACCCACTTTAAATGCTTGAATTTAATGCAGATCAATTTTATATTTTCCATTCATTTCACTAATATAGTCAGTTTTGCATCAGATACCATAATTTTTAATTTCTTTTTTATAATCATTTATTCCAGTTTATTCAATTTGTATCCAAGCTGTGTCCTTTTCCCTCATCTCCTCCCAATCCCTCTTTCCCTCTTCTGTCCCAATGCCCCATCCCTAGTCCACTGATAGAAGATGTCCTCCTCGCCTTCTATTTGATCTTTCAGGTCTCATCAGGACGGGTTTCAGTGTCTTCCTCTGTGGCCTGGCAAGGCTGCGCAGCCAGGAGGAAGTAATCAGAGAGCCTGCTACTCAAGTCATGCCAGAGAATGTCTCAGCTTCCCTTATTAGGGACCCCACTTGGACTCTGAGTCTATGGGCTACATTGGAGCCAGGGTTTTAGGTCCTCTCCATTCATTGTACTTGGTTTTGGTATCATTCTCTCTGGGGCCCACTGGGCTTAGTTTTATTGCTCTGTTGGTCTCCTTTTGTATTTCCTGTCCCCTCCAGCTCTTTCTATATCCCCCTTATTTCATAAGATTCCTTGTACTCTGCCCAAAATTTGTCTATAAGTCTCAGCATCTGCTTTCATATCTCCATCAGTAGATTCTTTCAGATGCCCTCTGAGGTAGGCTCCTGTGCTGTTCCCTATCTTCTCCTGCTTCGTATGTCCACCCTGTTTACCCTTCTGCAGGAGGATTAAGCTTTGTCCCTAGGGATCTCCTTGTTGTTTATTTTTTTTTAGGAGTATAGATTTTAGTATGTTTATACTATATTAAATGTCTAATATCCACTTATAAGTGAGTATTACCATGTGTGTTTTTCTGCTTCTGGGTTATGTCACTCAAGATGATCTTTTAGATCCCACCATTTGCCTGCAAATTTCATGATTTCCTTGTTTTTAATAGCTGAGTAGTTTTCCATTGTGTAAATGTACCACAGTTTCTATATCCATTCCTCCACTGAGGGACATCTAGGTTGTTTTGAGCTGCTGGCTATTATGGATAGAGCTGTTATGAACATGGTTGAACAAATGTCCTTGTATATTGAGCAACTTTGGATATATGCCTAAAAGTGATATAGCTGCAAACCAAAACAATCCTGAGATTTCACCTTATATCCATCAGAAATCAATCTGGCTCTTTCTCAGAAAATTAGAAATAGTGCTCCCTCAATATTCAGCTATAACACTATTAATTTTTGAAATAGAAAAATGAAGGTAGGTACTAAACAAACATTTCATGTGGTAGGAAGAAACTAAGTTGTGTGGGAATGCTTTTTGTGGTTCAACAAGGCTTATGTGACCCTATAATTTATACATGTAGATACAACAGGAAGTCAGGTGTGGTGGTGTATACCTTTAATTCCAGCCCTCGGGGGTGGGGGGAGAGTCAAGGCTGGTCTACAAAATGAGTCCCGGGACAGCCAAGACTACACAGAGAAACACTGTCTCAGAAAAACCAAACCAAACCAAAGCAAAGCTAAACGTATAGCAGGAGATAGTGATGGAAGAAGTGACTTAGAGGCAGCAGAGAAATACTGTATAGAGGATAAATCTTGAAAAAATGCAAGAAAGTGAGTTATGCTCTAACATGCACGATTGGACAAAATATAGGTGATTAAATTGTAAGATTTTTGTATTGAAAGATACTGGAAGCTATGGAAAGATGGAAGAGAAAGATCAGCACAGTTATTAAATTTTCTTTATAAAGCATATTGCTATAAAGCAAAATATATATTCAAAATTAATGTTTTGTTTCACATGTTTACCAAAAACAAACAAACAAACAAACAACAACAACAACAACAAATCCCAGCAGAACCATGAACTACAAAAAACAGATGAGACCAGAAGGACAGGAAATAAATTATCAAGTATGAGCTATGTGACAATACAGAGAGTTCAGGTCATACAAGAACTACATTTTAGCAACTCCATTCTAATGAGTCTATAAATCATATTAGAAAAGTACCTCATTTTCTCTTTATAGAACCATTTATACATGCTTTATATGTGTGATTATCAATTTTATTTCTTTATACTTAGATGTCTTAATTTATTGATCATAAAATATTGCAAAGGTTTCTAACGAATCCTCATGAAGTTGTCCTTGTAGCTCAAGTAACTATGGAGCTGAAGGAAACATGGATCTAACACCCTAAAAGGGGATGATTGATAGATTTTTTTCATCAAATAGTAATTGGCCATGAGCTTGAAATAAAAGGAAATGGAATGATTGTAAAAATGACTTTGGACATATGCCTGAGAGCAGAAGCCAGACCCAATCCTCACCACACTGTTGTCACCTGAACATCCAGATGATCAGGGAAGTGATTTTGTCAGGATGTACAGATGACAAATTAATTAGAAATTTGTGCATCTTGAATAAAACTGGATTTTACTAGTGGTCAGTGGATCACTAGGAAAGGTTTTCTTGGTTATTAATACATATTAATAATTTTATTTTCTTTCATGTGTCCCTTGCTTGTTTTAGTAAGAACCAACTACATACCATCAATCCAGATTTACTGCCTATGTTTTATGTTATATTCACATCATTTTTCAAGATAATGTCTGCATACTGAATCCGTCCCCCTACCTTGCCCATAGCATCTTCTCTCTGAAAACCAAAATCCAAACAATTGATAAAAGTAGAGAGAGGAGAGATGTGGAAGAAGAAAAGTGGTAGATGTTGGTAGTGTAATCCGGATCTTATTAAATACTATCAGTAGTTTGACAGGAAGGATGTAGAACCCAGATCTAGCTGTAAAGAAGCAGTTAAATCTTGTGTAAACTCCACTGGGCTGACTTTGTGGTTTACCGAGACACAGATAGAGCTTAAAAAGAAATAGAATGTATTGCAATATCTGGCATAGTGCTCCTGGAATTTTATTTTGCATAACTACAATGAAGACATCTGAAATAAAAGACTAAACAACCAAGCCTTTTAATGACTTCTGGGCCATGTGTATCACTGCATATATTTAAACTGCATTTGTGATGTTCTGGAACTAAATGATTGGTGCCCACATAAGGGCTAGGGTATGACTCAGTGGGTAAAGTGGCTGATTAAAACATTATCTGAGCTCAAACCACTGAAAAAGCCTGACATAGAGGTCTATATGTATCATCTTGGAATTGGAGATTGGCAGAAAGGTCCAAAACAATAACAACAACAACCAAAAGCAAACAACAACAACAACAACAAAAAAAAACAGGAGAATAACAGGGACTCGTACCAGTGGTCTCTGTCCTAGTGGCTTTGGTAGAAAACAAGAAAGCTGCTCTTATGTCCTTGTTTGACACTCAAGCCTAGCCTGACAAGAACAGCCTGAGCCCTGTAGACCCTCACCCAACCATCAGCCTATTTTGGAGTCATCTGATTTTCCTGACCTGCTCTAACTCTTCCCAGGAAAGAACATCTATGGTGAGTGCTTCTCAGATGAGAACTTCAAGCTGAAGCACTATGGTCCTGGATGGGTGAGCATGGCCACTACAGGCAATGACACCAATGGCTCCCAGTTTTTCATAACTAAAGTCAAGAGGTTCTGGCTAGATGGCAAGCATATGTTTTTTGGCAAAGTTCTAGAGGGTGTGGTAAATTTAGAAGTTGGGGCTAAATCTTGATAGTCCTCACCAAGGATCCAGCTAGAAGAAGCAAGGACTTCAAGTAGGAAATCTTTTTTTTTCCCAAATTACCTAAGCCATGGATACAGACCAGTACTGGTTCCTCCTAACCTAGTGGCCTGGCATAGCAGATCATCAAGGTTTATTCATATTTTTTTCTGAGAGGATTTAAACATTTTAATAAAAGTTCAATACTTCACACAGAAAATCTATATATAATTTTTCTTCACTGGTGTTTACAATTAAAATGGATTCTGCATCTCAGCTATTTTGAATAGTTTTTCAGTAAGCAATCACTGAAGACATGCTATTGACATGATGATTTCATGCCCTCAGAAGCTAAATTAATCAGATTACAAATGATATAATAATATAACATAAAATTCTAAAGACTACCCTAAATCTTACGAAATTTTAAAAATAAATTCTGTGGGCAGTAGTATAGAAGTCAATGAAAGAAGTGGTTATGTAGACAATACTGTTTTTTGTGTTTTATGAATATGTAAAAAAGTGATACAGCTAAGACAGTTTTAGCACAGTAAATACATATAAGAAATTTAGATATAAAGCAGAATAGAATCATGTAGGACTAGAAACGATCATCCTGAGTGAAGTATCCCAAAAGCAGAAAGAAGCACATGGTATATACTCACTTATATAGACCTAAAAGATGGGATAAACATACTGAAATCTATACACCTAAAGAAGATAAACAAGAAAGAGGATATGGGGTAAAATGATCCATCATCACTTAGATAGACAAAGGGGATGGACAATGAATGTAGGAGAAAACAAGCAACAGGACAGGAGCCTACCACAGAGGGCCTCTGAAAGACTCTACCAAGCAGTGTATCAAAGCTGATATTAAGACTCACAACCAAACCTTCAGCAGAGCCCAGGGAATCATATGAAAGAAGGGGGAGTTAGTAAGACTTGGAGAGGACAAGCGCTCCACAAAGACCAAATAGATCAGGGCACAGGTGTCTTTTATGCGACTGTTTCTCCATCTGAGGACCATCTATGGATATAACCTAGAACCCCTGCTCGCATATAGCCCATGGTAGCTCAGTATCCAAGTGGGTACTCTAGTAAGGGGAACAGGGACTATTTCTGACATGAACTCACTGGCTGGCTCTCTGACCCTCTCCCTCCAACCTCCGAGGGAGGAGTGGGCTTGCTAGACCCCAGAATAGGCCATTGCATCCAGTCCTGAAGAGACCTGATAAGCTACGGTCAGATAGAAGGGGAGGAGATCCTCCCCTATCAGTGGACTTGGAAAGGGGCAGGGAGGAGCTGAGGGAGGGATGGGGAGAGTGGGAGAAAATGAGGAAGGGGGCTATGGCTGGGATACAAAGTACATAACCTGTGATTAATATAAAAAATAAATAAATTTAAAAAATGCAGTACAGAGCTAAATAGAGAATTCTCAACAGAGGAATCTCGAATGGCAGAGAAGCACTTTAAAAAAAGTCTTTAGTTTGAGGACTATAGTAACACATATATGTTCTTGAACAACTATGTCTCTAAGCGAGTGTTGATCATTTTTAAATTAATGTTTAATCTTACTTGAAATTTTAAAGATATGTTATAAATTTTAATTAGTTGTGCACTATTTTTACAGAACTAAGAGAGGTTAATACTCAATTGAAAAAGAAAGTGTTCAACACCCATAGTCATTAGGGAAATACAAATCAAAATAAAAAGGTTGCAAAAGCCTGGATCTTAATTAGGTTTCTACTTCCAAGAAAAAAGAAAAGAAGAAGAAGAAGAAAAAGAAGAAGAAGAAGAAGAGGAAGAAGAAGAAGAAGAAAGAAAGAAAGAAAGAAAGAAAGAAAGAAAGAAAGAAAGAAAGAAAGAAAGAAAGAAAGAAAGAAAGAAAATGAGAAAAGAAAACAGTTATCAAAAGCAACCCATAGAGAAAGGTTTTAATTGGTATATAGAGGCAAAGGCAGTTATTGAAAACAGGAAAGTGAAGGTAGGAACTAAAGCAAAGGTTGTAGAGGAGTGAGTGCTGCTTACTGGTTTGCTCTTCATGGCTGGCTCTATCTACTTTTTAAAGCCACCCAGGACCACCTGCCCAGGTGTAGAACTTCCCATGAGTATCCACTTCTCCCACGTCAATAATTAATTACAAAAGTGTCCTGCAGCTTAGCCTAAAAGAACCTGATAGAAGAAGCATTTTATCAATTGAAATTTCTTTTTCAAGGTAAGTCTACCTTTTGACCAATTGATAAAACTAACTAGGACATAAGAACACAACCATGAGAAGAAATAAGTAACTTAAAATTAGAATAGTGAGAATAATATAATCCTGAAAAGTGAAGGATATGGAGGCTAATTACTACAGCATTTATATATTCATTTATAAAGTATTTTTATCTTAAATTATATTTGTCAACTAAGATTCATAGAACTAAACACTAAATTAGGATAGATATAAAGAAGCAGTTATATTAAGCAGATAGATGTTTATATAAGCTAAATAATCACCTAAATACCTGTACTTCCACACACAATTAATATAATGAAAATTTTATTAACTTAAAATATGATAGGATTTTATATACATAAGACCATGACACTACAAATGAAAACAGTCTATCATTAAAATTTAATCATACCCAGCAATACAGTAAGAAGCAAACACTTTTATTTTGAAGAAGTTTCAAAGGCAGACAAGGAAATGAGAAGCTTTTTCTGGAAATAAATATGAAAAGTTTATATAGACTCCATTTATTTGGTGTTTTATTTTGCACAGAGAAATGGGAGGCAGGTGAAGTAGACCTTGCTAAATTGAGTATTATAACAGAGGACCCTGTCTTTCTTGTAGAATTAAGGGATGTAGGTACATGCAATTCAAGATAACTGGTCCCAAAGATGTAAAATTATAGTTGGATACACATAAAAACCAGGCCTTCTCTTAAAAAAGGTGTATCACAAAGCACAAGGGGATTTAGATAAAAGGTGTTTCTTCTCTTCTGATCTAAGCATGCCTTGTGCTTACATTAGGATTGATAATTGGATGTTAGTCTTTTCATGAGGATATTGATAATTCCCCCCAAATGACTGATTTAAAATGCATTTATAGATAGTACGACAGTTTCTACAGGACAGAAGTCCCCAGGACATGGAGATGTTAATAAAATAATAGGGTGGTTCATTTATTCCATTGAATCCTGATAAACACAAGAAAAAAATTCCATGTGTCTGATTCCCTATGTAATCATTACATTAATGCAAAGTTTTCCCAGGAGTATTGTCACAGAAATCTAAAGGCATATAATCTGAAAGATAAACGAATGACTATTATTACAACAAACTTACAGACTGAATTAAAATAAGTATGTTCTAAATTAATAATCATAAGAATGATGAAATAATAAGGGAAATGTTCTAAATAGACCACTGCTAACAAATATCTATATTAAAAAAATGAATGAATGTAGGCAATGGGTTAGAAACAAAATATGAGACTTCACTGGTGTAACTCTTGTAGATTCTGGGGAGTTTTTACTGCATTAGGTTTCTACATCATCTGACAAATGCCTCCCAGTCCATTCTTCTCCCCTAGTACTCTTCTCATCCATCTTTCCCACCACATGCTTGATCCCTCCTGTGCCCATCCCTACGTACCCCCCATTTTGAGCCATCTTTGTTACTTAGCCTCTCTGGGTATGTACATGATTTACCTTTATTTAACAGTTAAAGTCAGCGTATGAATGAGACATGCCACATTTGTCTTTCCGTGTCTGGGTTACTTCAGTAAAGATGATCTTTTTTAGTTCCATCAATTTGCTGGCAAATTTTCTGATCATCATTTTTGGTTTGTTTCTTTGCTTGCTTTGCTTTTTTTGTTGTTGTTGTTGTTTGGTTGGTTTGGTTTGGTTTTTACTATTTTTTTATTTTATATTAATCACGGGTTATGCATTTTGTATCCCAGGCATAACCCCCTCCCACATTACTTCCCAATCCCTACTATACATCCCTCATCTCCTCCCTGCCACTTTCCAAGTCCACTGATAGGGGAGGACCTCCTCCCCTTCCATCTAACTCTACCTTATCAAGTCTCTTCAGGACTGGCTGCAATGTCCTCTTCTGTGGCTTGGGAAGGCTGCTCCTCCCTCTCAGGCTGGGAGGATTGAAGAACCAGCCATTGAGTTCATGTCAGAAATAGTCCCTGTTCCCCTTACTAGAGTACCCACTTGGATACTGAGCTACCATGGGCTATATACCATGGGCGAGCAGGGGTTCTAGGTTATATCCATACATAGCCCTTGGATGGAGAATCAATCTCGTAAAAGACCCCTCTGCCCTAATATATGTGGTCATTGTGGAGCTCCTGTCCTCTCCAGGTCTTACTAACTTCCCCTTCTTTCATATGATTCCCTGCACTCTGCCAAAGGTTTGGTTATGAGTCTTAATATTTGCTTTGATACACTGCTAGGTAGAGTGTTTCAGAGGCCATTTGTGGTAGGCTCCTGTCCTGTTATTTGTTTTCCTCTACATCCAATATCAATCCCATTGGTCTATCTAAGTGAGGTTTGATCATCTTACCCCAGATCCTCTTTCTTGTTTATCTTCTTTGCTTTTGGGATACCTCACTCAGGATGATCATTTCCTGTTCCCACCATTTGCCTGCAAACTTCATGATTTCCTCATTTTTAATTGCTGAGTAGTATTCCATTGTGTAAAAGTACCACAATTTCTGTAACCATTCCTCAATTGATGACATCTGGGTTGTTTACTGGTTCTGGCTATTATGAATAATGCTGCTACAAACATGATTGAGCAAATGTCCTTGTTATGTACTTGAGCATCTTCTGAATATATGGCTAGGAGTGGTATAGCTGGATCTTGATGAAGCCCTATTCCTAATTGTCTGAGAAAGTGCCAAATTGATTTCGAGAGTGGTTGTACAAGTTTGCATTCCCACCAGCAATGGAGGAGGGTTCCCCTTTCTCCACAATCTCTCCAGCATGTGATGTCACTTTAGTTTTGGATCTTAGCCATTCTGACAGGTGTAAAGTGAAATCTCAGTGTAATTTTCATTTGCATCTATCTGATGGCTAAGAATGTTGAGCATTTCTTTAAGTTTCTTTCTGCCATTCTACAATCCCCTACAGAGAGTTCTCTGTTTAGCTCCATAACCCATTTTTAATTGGATTTCTTGATTTATTGCTTTTCAATTTCTTGAGTTCTTTCTATGTCCTGGATATTAGCCCTCTGTCAAATGTAGGGTTGGTGAAGATCCTTTCCCAGTTTGTAGGCTGTATTTTTCTTTTGATGATAGTGGCCTTTGCTCTACAGGAGTTTTTCAGTTTCTTTAGGTCTCATTTATTGACTGTTGCTCTTAGAGTCTGTGCTGTTGGTGTTCTGATGAGGAAGTTGTCTCCTGTGCCAAGTTCTAGGCTCTTCCCCACTTTTTCTTGTAACCCATTTAGTGTGTGTGGTTTTATGTTGAGGTCTTTGATCCACTTTGACTTTAGTTTTGTGCAGGGTGATAAATACGGATCTATTTTCATTTTTCTGCCTATAGACATTCAGTTGGATCAGCATGATTTGTTGAAGATGCTGTCTTTGTGCCATTAAATGGTTGTGACTTCTTTGTCAAAAATCAAGTATCCCTATATGTGTGGGTTTTTTTCTGGGTCTTCTATTCTGTTCTACTGATCCACTATTGTGTTTCTATGCCAATAGCATGAGTTGTTTTATGTCATTCTTTTTTTTTAATTTTTTTAAATTTTAACATTTTTATTTTATATTAATCACAGTTTATGTATTTTGTATCCCAGCCGAAGCCCCCTGCTGCATTCCCTCCCTATCACTCTCTTCCCTCCCGAATCTCCTCCCTGCCCCTTTCCAAGTTTTTATTACTCTTGCTCTGTAGTACAGCTTGAGGTCAGGGATGGACATACCTCCAGATGATATGTTACAGGCTGGTTTTGGAAATTCTGTTTTTTTTTTCAATTTCTCTGTATGAA
>CM053766.1:8489886-8511187 GCA_028658305.1 Pachyuromys duprasi | reverse complement strand
ATTCCAGTGGGATAGATTTTAGTTTCTCTCCATTGAGTTTGATGTTGGTTATAGTCTTGGTGTACATTGCCTTTACTATGTTTAGGTATGTGCCTTGTATCCCTGATCTCTCTAAGACTTCAAACATGAATGGATTTTGGAATTTATCGAATGCTTTTTTGGCATCTAAGGAGATGATCATGTGGTTTTTCTCCTTCAGTTTGTTTATATGGTGGATCACATTGATGGATTTCCATATATTGAACCACCCTTGCATGCCTGGGATGCAGCTTACTTGGTCATGGTGGATGATATCTTTTATGTGTTCTTGGATTCCGTTTACAAGTGTTTTATTGAGTATTTTTGTATCAATGTTCATATGAATGATAGATCTGAAGTTCTCTTTTTTGTTGGGTCTTTGTGTGGTTTATGTATCAAGGTGACTGGGGCTTCATAGAATGAGTTTGGTAATGTTCCTTCTGTTTCTATTTTGTGGCATAGTTTAGAAAGATTTGGTGGTAGCACTTCTTTGAAGGTCTGGCAGAATTCTGCACTGGATTCATCTGTCCAGGGCTTTTTTTGGAAGGGAGAGTGTTGATGGCTGCTTCTATTTCCTTGGGGGATATAGGTCTGTTCAATCTTTCTACCTGATCTTGACTTAATTTAGGTAGATCAATCTATCAAGAAAATTGTCCATTTCATTTAGATTTTCAAATTTTGTGGCATACAGGCTTTTGTAGTAAGACCTAATGATTGTTTGGATTTCCTCAGTGTCTTTAGTTATGTTCTCCATTTCATTTCTAATTTTGCTGATTTGGATAGTTTCTGTCTGCTTTTTTTGTAAGTTTGGCTAAGGGTTTGTCTATCTTGTTGATTTTCTCAAAAAAAATAAACAAATAGCTTTTGATTTCATTGATTCTTTGAATAATTTTAGTTCTTTCTAATTGATTGATTTTAGCTCTGAGTTTGATTACTTCCAGGTGTCTGCTCTTCTTGGGTGTATCTGCTTCTTTTTTAACTAGGGCTTTCAGTTGGGCCATTAAGTTGCTTGTATGAGATGTTTCAAATTTCTTCTTGAAGGCACTTAATGCTATGAACTTTCCTCTTAGCACTGCCTTCTTTGTGTCCCATAAGTTTAGGTATGTTGTTCTTTCATTTTTATTGAATTCTAGGAAGTCTTTAATTTCTTTCTTAATTTCTTCCCTAACCAAGCTGTCCTTGAGTAGCAAGTTGTTCAGTTTCCATGTATGTGGAGGCTTTTTGCTCTTTCTGTTGTTGTTGTGGTCCAGCTTTTGACCATGTTCTTCAGACAAGGGATTATTTCAATTATCTTGTATCTGCTGAGGCTTGCTTTGTGACCAACTATATGGTCTATTTTAGAGAAGGTTCCATGAGGTGCTGAAAAGAAGGTATAATCTTTTTATTTTAGGTGAAAAGTTCAGTAGACATTTATTAGGTCCATTTGATTTAGGGACTCTGTAAGTGCCCTTGTTTCCCTGCTTTGCTTCTGACTGGATGATCTGTCCCTTGGTGAGAGTGGAGTGTTGAAGTCTCCCACTAATAGGGTGTTAGAATCAATGTGTGATTTCAGCTTTAGTAATGTTTCATTTACAGATGTAGGTGGTCTTGTATTTAGGGCATAGATGTTCAAAATTGTGACATACTCATATTGGAATTTTCCTTTGATGAGAAGGAAGTGCCCTTCCTCATCTGTTTATTAATTTTGTTTGAAAGTCTATTTTATTAGATACTAGGATCGCAACTCCAGCTTGTTTTCTGGGTCCATTCGCTTAAAAATATTTTTCCAGCCCTTTACTCTGAAGTAGTGTTTATCTTTGTTGCATAGGTGTGTTTCTTGGATTCAACAGATTGTTGGATCCTGTTTCCGCAACTAGTCTGTATCTTTTTATTGGAGAGTTGAGTGCATTGATGTTGATAGATTATAGTGACCAAAGACTGTTAGTTCCTTTCATTGTTGAGTTGGTGGTCTTACTACGATTCATTTCTTTTTTCTTTTAATTTTTGTTGGGAAATTATCTCTGTCCTGTACTTTCTTTGGTGTAGTTGGTTTCATTGGAGGATTTTTCCTTCTAGTATCTTCTGTAGGATTGGGTTGCTGTGTAGATATTGCTTAAATATATTTTTGTCCTGGAATATTTTGTTTTCTCCATCTATGTTGATTGAAAGCTTTGGTGGGTATAGTAGTCTTTGGTTGGTATAGTAGTCTGTGTTCCCTTAAAGACTGCATGACCTCTGCCCAGGTCCTTCTGGTTTTCATAGTTTCTGATGAGAAGTCTGGTGTGATTCTAATATGTCTACCTTCACATGTTACTTGACCCTTTTTTGCTTGCTGCCTTTAATATTTTTTCTTAGATTTGTAGGTTCAGTGTTATGAATATGATGTGATGTGAGGTATTTCTTTTCTGGTCTAGTGTATTTGTTGTTCTGTAGGCTTCTTGTATGTTCATGGATATCTCTTCATTTAAGTTTGGAAAATTTTATTCTATGATTTTCTTAAAAATATTTTCCAATCCTTGGAGCCTAGATTCTTCTTTTTCATCTATTCCTATTTTCCATAGGTTTTGTCTTTTTATGGCATCCTTGATTTCTTGAATGTTTTGTGTTTGGGACTTTTCTGATTTTACTTTTTCTTTGAGTGAGGGATCAACTTCAGCAAGTGTGTCTTCAGTTCCGGAGATTCTCTCTTCCATCTTGTATTCTACTGATCATGCTTACTTTTGTGGTTCCTGATCTTTTCTCTAAGTTCTTCAGTTCCATGTGTTTCTCTGTTTGTGTTTTCTTTACAGACTCTAATTCTGTTTTCATGCTTTGCACCTTTTCCTTCATCTGATAGAATGTGGCTCCTATTTTTTTTTATTTGTTTCCTCTCTATATGTTTCTAATTGTTCCTCTAGGTGGGCAATTATATTCTTTTGTATTTCTGTGAGGGCTTTGTTCAGTTTCTCTTTTTGTTCCTCTAGTAACTGCATAAGCATAAGTTCAAAGTCATTTTCCTGTGTTTCTGCTGAATTAAAATATCCATTGATTTTGGGGGGTTGCTGGTGGGACCATGGTATCCTGTTTTTGTTGGGTGAGTTCTTATGTCTTTGGCTATTCACTTTTATGTAATCTTCACTGTTTGTTCCTTGAGTCGCAACTTCAGACTGGAACTGTCTTTCTCTGTTGTCTGGACTGTTCTTCAGGAAGATCAGGGAGGTCCATTAGTTTGAGAGTGTGAGTTTTTGCTTCAGTTTTAACTGAGGGAGGAAAAGCTGCTGGTACACAATCACAAGTGCGTGCGTGTGTGTGTGTGTGTGTGTGTACATGGATGTGTGTCTTGAAGGGGAGTGCTAGGGAGTGTAGGTGTTTGATATATAGGGATTGGGAACAAGAGCAGGAGGAGATGTGGATGCTAGCAGGGTTAGCAAGTTTAGATTGTGGGCGCAAAGTGCCTGTGCAGGTTTCCTGAATACCCAGTGGTCTACAGTTTGTGGTGGGTTCTGCAGACTGGACTCTGGGGTTCTGTGGCTGACGCTGGGGGTGGGAAATGTATTCTGTTGTGGGCTTTGTGTGCCTGGCTCTATCCTTTGTGCTAGAAGCAGGCTGGGCTCTGCTCTCTGAGTTGGGAAGCACTATCTGCTTCCTCTGTTGCCTCCCCCTCAGGCAAGGCTGGAGATAGGAGTTCCTGGGGGAAATGCCAGGGGTTTGAGTGTTGTCAGTCTCAAATCTCAAGAAGGGAGATCTGTGCTTGGAGCATGCAACAATGTGCTCCTTGCAAGTTGTTGTTTGCACTGTGGGCTGCTTCCTCTGCTTCACTGCTGGTTGGGGTACCTCCGCTGCTGCCTCCCTTCTGACTGCTGTACCTCCACTTTTTCCTCTGCTGCAGGCATGGCTACCTCCGCAGCTGCTTCTGCCCCTTAAGAGGAAGTGCCCAGTAATCAACCCCCCCAGGAGAAGTTCACAGAGATGTCCATGGTTGACCTGTGTCCTATTGGACTCAGATCAGGGTTTGTCTCCCTTCTCCCTGGACTCCTCGTACCGTTGCTTTGTGTTCCACAGCCCCTCAACTCACCAATTTGGAGTTTCAGCTCCTCTGAATATGGTGTGTGCTGGTGTCGCCATCATGGATCCCCCCTCACTTAAAATTTTTTTTAATTTATTTTTTATTTGATTCATTTTAAATCCCTATCATAATCCCCTCCCTTGTTTCCTCTCAATCCCACCCTTCCTCTCGCTTTCCACAATCTTCTTCCTCTAATCCTCAGAGAGGGGCAGCCCTGCTCCCTTATCAACTGATCCCAGCCCTATGAAGTCTCCTATTCTTCTACTTCTTAGTGGCCTGGCAAGGCTGGCCTAACAAGGGGAAGAGATTGAAGAGCAGGCAAAAGAGTCCAGCAATAGCCCCTGTTCCCAATAGTAGGAGATCCACTTGGAGACTGAGTTGCCTATCAGCTACATCTGAGCAGTGGCCTAAGTCTTCTCCATGCATAGTCCTTTGCTGATGCATCAGTATACTCAGCCCACCCAACTCCAACCTTCCTGGGCCTAGACTGATGGTGCTTTTGGTTTTGTGGAGCTCCTTGTGGGTTTCTTCTATACCCACACTCTTTCATAAGACCCCTGTGGTCTGCTCAAAGTTTTGCTCTGAGTCTCAGGATCTGCCTCAATCTCCTGGTGGGTAGAGTCTTTCAGAGGGCATCTATGGTAGGTTCCAGTCTTGTTCCCTCTCTTCAACCACTTTCTGGGGGTATTCTATTTGCCCTTCTGAATGAGGATTAAGCATTTTTCCTAGGGTCGTCCTTGTTATTTGGTTTCTTTATGTCTGTGGATTGTAATATGCTTATCCTATATTACATGTCGAATATCCACTTATAAATGAGTATATGTCATGTTTGTCTTTCTGGGTCTGAGTTACCTCACTCAGTATGATATTTTCTATTCCCATCCATTTGCCTGCATTTCCTTGTTTTTAATAGCTGAGTAGTATTCCATTGTGTAGATGTATTACAATTTCTTCATCCATTCTTCATCTGAGGGACATCTGGGTTGTTTCTAGTTTCTTGCTTTTACGAATAAACCTGTCATGAACATAGTTGAGCAACTGTCCTCATTGTATGGTGGAACATCTTTTGGGTATATGCCAAGGAGTAGTATAACTGAGTCTTGAGGTAGAGCTGTTTCCTATTTTCTGAGAAAGTGACAGGTTGGTTTCCAAATTGGTTGTACAAGTTTGCACTCCCACCAGCAACTGAAGAGGGTTATTCTTTCAACACAACCTTATCACCATGGGCTAACACTTGAGTTTCTGATGTTAGTCATTCTGATGGGTATAACGTGGAATCTCACTGTCTTTTCATTTGTGTTTCACTGATGACTAAGGACTTTGAACATTTCTTTAAGTGTTTCACAGGCATTCAATATTCCTCTGTTGAGCCATTTTAAATAGCTTGTTTGGTTTTTTGGTGCTTAATGTCTTAAGTTATTTATATGTTCACCTCTGAAGGACATAGGGTTGATGAAGGTCTTTTCCCAGTCTCTAGGCTGTCATTTTGTTCTGTTAACAGTGTTCTTTGCTTTACAGAAGCATTTCAGTTTCAAGAGGCGCCATTTATAAATTATTAATATTGGAGCCTAAGCTGTTGGCATTCTGTTCTGAAGTTATCTCCTGTGCCAATGAGTTCAAGGTTCTTCCCCACCTTGTCTTTCAACAGATTTAGTGTGTCTGGTTTTATTTTGAAGTCTCTGAGTCTCTGATCCACTTGAACTTTAGTTTTATTTTTGTTTGTTCTTGTTTTTTTGTCTTTTTTTTTTTTGCAGTGTGATAAATATTAGTGCTTTTCTACAAGTAGACAGCCAGTTCGACCAGAACCATTTGTTGGATATACTTTCTGCTTTTCATTGTATGATTTTGGTGCTTTTGTCAAAATTCAAGTCGCCATAGGTGTCTGGGTTTATTTCTGGGTCTTCAATCTGATTCCATTTACCCACCATTCTGTTTCTATGCCAGTACTAAGCAATTTTTATTACTGTTCCTCTATAGTATAGCTTAAGGTCAGGGTTGGAAATACCTCCAGATGATCTGTTGTTGTACAGGAGTGTTTTAGCAATTCTGTTGTTGTTGTTTTCATTTGTTTGTTTTCCCATATGAAGTTGAAAATTGTTCTTTGAAGGAATGTTTTTGGTATTTTGATGGGAATTGCATTGAATTTGTAAATTGCTTTGTTGAGATTGCCATTTTTACTATTATTCCTACTGCTCCATGAGGATGGGAGATCTTTCCTTCTTCTGATATCTTCCTCTATTTCTTTCTTCAGGTTCATTAAGTTCTGGTCATACAGGTCTTTCACTTGCTTGATAAGAGTTACACCAAGGTATTTTTATGCATTTTGTGGCTATTGTCAAGGCTGTTGTTTCAATAATTTCTTTCTCAACCCCTTAGTTGTTTGTATATAGTAGGGCTATAGATTTTTTTTTTTTGGAGTTAATTTTGTATCCACCCACTTTGATGGAGGTATTTACCAGCTGTAGAAGTTTTCTGGTAGAATTTTTTGGGTCACTTTTGTATACTATCGTATCATTGGTGAATAGAGATACTTTGATGTCTTCCTTTCAAATTTATATCCTCTTGATCTTCTTTAGCTGTCTTATTGCTCTAGCTAGGACTTCAAATACTATATTGGAGAGATAAAGAGAGAGTGGGCAGCCGTGTCTTATCTCTGGTTTTAGTGGAATTGCTTTGAGTTTCTCTCCATCAAATGTGATGTTGGCTATCAGCTTGTATATTGTTTTTTTAATATGTTTAGGTATGTGTCTTGTATCCCCGATATCTCTAAGACTTTTATCTTGAAGGGTGATGGATTTTGTTAAATGCTTTATGTGTTAAAGAAGGACGTGTAATATGAAATAGTGTAACTTTTTTAAATTTTAGCTTAATATCTGAAGTCATTGGGCAGAAAGAACGAAAGAAAGAACAAAATATTACACACTAAATGAAATGACAGAAAGAATGTGTTTAAAGGATTAGAGGAAATGTCCTGCTTCAACCTCAGCTTATCAAATTAATAGGTGAAGCCTAGGTAATAAACTAAAACTAAAAGCCAAGAGATACAACACAGAGAAAAGCTCATCCTTGGTGCTGACTGACCAAAAACTAGCAAGCTATGAAGAACAAGTCCACATACTAAACCCTTGCTATTTACATCATGGCTGGATAAAGGTCAAGCTCCTTTGTAAAATGAATGCAGGTGTTGTACTGTGCTGTGATTATCAAGTGCCAATTATTATCAAGTGATATTTACTCATGAATGCAGTCTGTATGACAATAGAATCTTCATTCTTTTAGGAAGGTGGAAGAGAGACAGGGAAGCTGAAAAACATGTAGTGAGAGAGATGGCATAGCGTGTGCCCTGTGGGAAGATGATTGGAGAGAGAAGGAGAGAAGTTACAGAGTCCTATTTCCTATTTGATTTGATGAGCCTAAGTCTAGTTGGTCTTCACTTGCAAATAGATGTGATATTCCTACCCAGTGACCATCTTACGTGTTTTGTGCTGCTTGCTTATGGAAGACTGTGTTTGGCTTCCTTCCCTGACTGCTGCTAATTAGAGTGTGAATGGATTGTTTCCTAGGCTGATTCTTGAAGACACTGAGGGACAGAGCTCTTCTACAATGTGCTATTGGAGAACATCTATTATCTTTTCGTATTAGTATCTTGCATAAAAGCCAAGACACATATTACCCTGTTTCTTCTGAGATGAGAAAATGATAGAAACAAGTTTAAAGGATAGTTCATGGACTCTGGGCTGCAGTGACTTGGAACAAGGTTTCTAACACCATGGTGTCCAAGAGGTAGAGAGGAGTGATGAGAGCATGATAGAGCTCCCAAGACCATGTTCCAAGTAACTTACTTTCTTCTGTTATATCTTAACTCCTGTCTTCTAACACATCATTAAATTATTAGCTATGTTGAGCATAAATTACACATAAGAAATCTAGGCAAATCTTTCCAATAACTATTTTGTTTTAATTGAAAATTTAGGAACTATATAGAGGACAATGCAAAAACATGCACAATAAGTTGACATCATTACTGAGTTAATAGCAAGAGGTAAAGTAGGAAGTAGCATAGTGTCTTTGGATGAGTTTATATTAAATTATTTCCTTCCCAGAGCACTTACCAAGCTCTACACCTTTACAAACTTATTTAGATTTCTGTTTGAATCCAGTGTTAGCCATTTGACCAAAAATAACTTGATATCACAGCCATTATCCTAATTTCACTGCGGAGCATAGCACTAAAATGTGTCAATACTATAATTTTTGTCAAATAACTCAATATATATAATTCTAGACAAAAACAGTCTTAAGCAGATACAACTTTAAATGATACAAGGAGAAGGACATACTAAAATGACCATGAATGAGGAGATAAGAAAATGAGGATAGTGATAGAAGTGTGATATTAAGCAGAGTAATGGAAAAAAAAAAAAACCTTAGGCGAGTAAATGATAAAGTCTTTAGCTAAAAGGAAGCTAGATGCCAGTAAATAAAGACTAAAATAAATTCTTTCAATGATAGCACTTTTGTGAATATTAACACACAGTGAAATTGAGAACATCAGTATTCATGGGACAAGGCTATAGAGTGAATGGAAAAGAAATTAAGATTATCAACAAAAGACACATCCTCTACTTAGAAGTAAACAAAAGTGACAATGGAATGGGTGGCATCGATTCACATTGCCCCAAGTGACATGTTTCACTGTGAAAGTGATTACATGAGCTTTTATGGTCACAGCACAAGAACAACCACAAATGTAGTTATGAATCAATGCATTTACCAAAGCTGTTGGTAGTAGTGGCAAGTAGTAAAATTAAAAATATGCAGGGAATACTCTAATATAGATGTGTGCTAGCTGATAACTTCCCAGGCTTTTGGATTGCTGTTAGTGATCTGTTAAAAATACATTCCAGAGGTTTTACTAAAGGGTAAAAAAGGTGTGCCTGAGCTGTAAAATAAAAGTAGCTGAGCAAGCAGATGAAGCAAGCCAGTAAACTGAATTCCTTAATGGTTTCTGCTTCAGTTTCTAACTCAGCTTCTTGTGTGAGTTCCTGCCTTAACTTATATCTGTGATAGACTGTGAAGTGGATAGTAAGCCAACAAATCCTTTCCTCCTCAGGCTGTTTTTAGTTGTTGTTTCTATTAGCAACAGAAAGCAATCTAGAACAGGTTGTAATATCCAATTGATTACTTAAGCACACACCTTTGTGGCAGAACACAGAAAGATCATCTGGGAATTGCAATGGGTACTTCCTCCCAGATAGCTAGCTTTCTGAGTACTAGGAGTTGCTATGTCAGCAGCTAGAGAACAAAACTGCATAACATTCTTGTATGCCTTACACCTTGCATGCTACGATACTAGCTGATGTCTAGTTAGACCTGAGACCTGCTGCACAGAAAGAATTCATATCCTCTAGTATGGACATCATCAAACTTTTGTCCATGGATAAGTCATAATCATTAAGGAATGAAACTAATAAATCTGTCTGGCTAATCAGATTTGTCAACCCGCTTTTCAAACATTTACATTTGTACCCGTAGACTAGTGCTCTCATCCTTGTTCAAAGAAGCCTCTCTTTGCATTGAGTGGCTATTAATGTAGAATTTCATGCTGATCAGGGTGCTGAGAATGATTTTAGTGTGCTCAACATTAGATGGAACACATTATCATCCCCCAGAAAAGTCAGGAAAAACTGCAGAAAACTGGAAGTGGAAAGAAATACAAGAACCAAACCATAGAGAGTAGGGCTGTGAAAACCTATGTTACAGGCCAGTTATGACTGGGACATTCATAAACTCACAACAACATGCAACACTGAACTAGTGAACTTCAGCTGTATATAAACGGTGAATTCAATGGATTCCTCTCCAAACAGAGGAACTAATGAAAGCCAATGGCTCTGGGAGGAAAATAAGTTATTATTTTAGGTGATGTAGTTAATGTTAAGTTACTCATGCTCCTGTGGATCGTGGCACACCCATAACCCTGTACCCAGCCCTGGTTAAAGCCAGTAGGTCACAAAGCAAAAACAAAGTCAGAAAGATGTAGAATCTTCATAGGGTTTTGGTGGGAGAAAGCAAAGAGGTTTGGTGAGGGACTGAATAAGTATTGGTGGAGAAATGTTACCAGAATGCATTAGCCACATGCATACAATTATCAAAGTATATATTATATATTAAATAAAGTATTTATTCTGCAGGTTTTATCTAATAATCTAAACATGAGCAATGAATAGCTACTAAGTGTGGAAATGACAGTTTAAGAAAATTCTGGCTAATGGTCTTCACCTGCCAACTCCTCAAAACCAGTTTGAAGAATCTTCAATGTATGTATTACTATTAAAAGGAACTTAAGTTGGTGTGACAGTGATTACATTCTGATCTTTGAGAATGAATGAAAAATTGCAAAAAATTTAATTTTTAGATATCACATGATTATGTTTGCTTATTTTGTGTTTGTGTATTTGTATGTATGCACATTTGGATGTATGAATGTAGCATACACATGCCACAAAACACATGTATGAGGATAAACTTGGATGTTGACCTCTACTCCCTTCCTGTTTGAGAGAGTCTGTTCTAATGTGCTTTCTCTTGCTATGATAGTAATGCTTCAAACATTGACATGGGGAGGAAAGGGTTAATCTCTTTTTTTCCAGGTTAGGGTTCATCATCTAAGAAAACCAGGCAGGATATCAAGACGTAATCTAGAGGTAGGAACTGAAGAAGAGGCCATGGAGAAATACTGTTTTTGTTTTTTGTTTTTTATTTTTGGCATGCTTTGCATCCTTTGCTTAGTTTTGAGTTCTGTTATAACCAGGACCCCTTGCCTAGGCTCAGCATCACTTCCAATTGATTGGTCCATCCAATACTATCTATCAATTAAGAAGATACTCCACAAATAGTACTGCAGACCAATCTTATGGAGGCATTTTTCCAGCTGAGACTCCCTCAGGTAAATTTGGATTGTCAAGTTGATAGCATAGTTCACTAGATCAAGGTCCCTTTTTTGTTTCATAGGTGAGCCATAAAGTGTGTTTTACAAGTTCTTCCATTTCTATCTTCCATATCTCAGAAGAAAGATTCTCTTGGTATTGTGTTCAGTTTATGTGCAAATTTTGGGTATCCTCATGTAAGCCCAGCAAGTGTTTTTACCTACCTAGCTGAACATTAACCTGAGAATGATCATGCCTTTTAAAACTAATCAGGGAGAGACAAAGGCAAGTTGAAGTTGTGGATTCAAAGAGAACTTGGATGGATTTTCTGGTTCATGATGTCAGCTGAGTGACTTCCAGCTACTAGCTCTGCCTTGTGAACCATATGCATTATCCTCAGACCTTCCTTGCAGCTGCCTCCAGCTCATCAAGATACCCCTGCTCTGTAGAGGCACAAAATCTCCCTATAAGCTCTGACAGTGTTGTTTACAGCCACTATACATTATTTTTTCAGTAACAGTGCTTATGATAATATAATTTAAAATAATTTCATTCATGAAAAAGCCAAAATCTACAAAAAGGCAGAAGCAGAATCCTAATTTCCCTTCTAAAAACAGTATTATACTTGACCTCAGCAAAAATGCTGAAGGGAAAACTTCTTAGAGAATAGCCTAGTTATATTTCTTGTACCATAAAAATATCAAATATAGCATATATATCATAATTTCATATTGTCATATGTCATATATATGGTATAGATGATATTTTGTGGTATAAAAATAAAGATATATAAGTTATATATAATATATGAAAAGAATAGACATTTATTTTCAATATGTTGTATATTTTATATTTATTATAATACAAAAATATTATATACATATTATATATATATTTAAGAAACAATCTTACTATTTATCGCTGCTGTAATCAAGCACATAGGGATCTGCCTATTTAAGCTTCCTGTGTGTTGTGATTAAAGGCATGATTTTTCACACTTTGCTTAAAACATAATACTAACTTATGAAATACTTTCTCTTGGGAGAAATCTTTCCAGAAGTGTATTATCAAATATAAACCAAATAAAAAATAGTTGAATTCCATCTTATCCAACAGGTAATTAATCAAGAAACAAAATGCCTGTTTGAGTAATTAGAAAGAGTTGTCCACGTGCCAGATCTTTTTTCTCAATTTAGACATACCATATCTAAGAAACATGGAAGATAACAATTACGATATAGGTTTTTTTTGTGTGTGTGTGTGTGTGTAACAATGTTTACAATGATATAGTTTAAAATAATTTTATTCATGAAAAAGCAAAAAGTCTATGTAGATGAACACACATAGTGTTACTCTTGAGAAGCATGTGACCTTCACTGAATAACACACAGGAGAATGTCAGGGGAAAGTCTTCAAGAAATACTTGCTATTATTGTGTATACAAAGGATTACTTATAACCACACTTTGACATTTTAATTTCTTATCCTCACAGAATTACTGTGTTTAGTGGTTGATACGATTTATAATACACTGGGCAAATGATTGTACTATAATACTTTAAGGATTAGCATGTGCATAAGAGTTATATTTATCTATGATGTTAATTCTGAAATTAAAAGATAACATTAATGTGATATTTCAAGCTCTTAAACTAGATGAGAATAAATCACAAAAATTAAAGTATTCCATTATACTATGTACTTCACAGACTTTCATATTAACAAATAGAATATCAAGATTTTTGTGTTTATGACTTTTAGACATGAGAGCACTACTACAATAGATCACAAGAAAACACCTTTATAATAAGATAAAAAGTGAAAAGATGTGATTATGCTTTAGCAGATTCAATGAATAGTAGACTTAGTTGTTATTGTGAGATAAAAGACAGAATAAAGAGATGAAATGAATCAGGTCAACAGTTGAGGAAAACATCGAAGCCATTAAACTCAAAACTTGAGAATGTGTCTATCCACAGAGGAAATCTACACTCAAGTATTGCCAATGACCAGCACTGTCAGAGTTTTCAAATTAAAGCAGCACACACACACACATACATACACAGAAACACACACACACACAGATAGAGAAAGACAGTAGAGAACATGGCAGAAAAATATTCAGTGTTGAAATGTATAGGTGCATTAAAATTGAGCTAAAGAGTTGGTTATTTAATTAAAATGTCATAGACTAATTTATTAATTTATATAACTTTTGCATATTTTCATTATTTGTTGTTTGTTATAATGGATTGGAATTCTGACTGGGACAATATGGTATCTCAAAAGGCATTTTCTTTTCTTAATGGTAAGTTTTCATTCATTCATTTATTTTTTAATCACTTTAGAGCCTGATCCTTGTACCTTTCCCTGCTTCCACCCAATACCACTCTCATGCCCACCTCCCCTCATTCCCTTCCTCCTTCTTCTCAGAGAAGGGAAGGATCCCAAGTTGTACCAACCCAACCTTGCACCTCAAGTCATAGAGAAACTAAACGCCAGTCAAGGCAGCCCAGCTAGGGGAAAGTGATCAAAAGGCAGGCACCAGAGTCAGAGAAAATCCTTACTCATTGGTAAGGGATCAACATGATGATAAGCTCCACATCTGCTAAGTATATGTAAGGGGTCAAGGTCAAGGCCCATGTATTCTCTTTGGTTGGTGGTTCAGTCTCTGTAAGACCCCATGGACCCAGGGCAGTTTACACTTAATGTAAACTGGTCTTCTGGTGTCCTTGAGCTTTCTTGCTGCCTCCCACTTTTCCACAGAACTACCTGAGTTCTGCCTATTGTTTGGCTGTGGATCCCTATATCTGTTTTTATCAGCTTCTGGATGAAGCCTCTCAAAAGACAGTTATAGTTATTTTTTCTTAAGTGTTTTAAACTAATTTTTGAGAGTCATTCACTATATTTTTTATCATATTTATCTCCTTCCAATCTTTTTCATATATACACTACCTGATTCCATACTTACTCTGCCTTGTGTACTCATTCTTTTTTTCAGTGGCTGGGTTAAGCTATTATTTCCCACATTGCCTGGGGTTTGTGTCCATCCACTGAAGAGTGTGAAACCTGCACAGGATTCCTAACCTAAAGAAAAATAACACCTCTACTTTAAGCAGCTGTCAGTTTCCAATAGTTCCTCTGCTAGGGATGGGACTTCCTGCCAGGCCACCTTCACTCTGAAAACTGGTATTTAGTCTGGCTTGAGGTTGTGAGGACCTTATGCATGTTGTTACAACTTATAAGATCATGTGTGTGTGTGTCCTGTTGTGTCTAGAAAACACTGTTTCCTTGTAGTCCACTATTGCCTCTTAAGAGTATTTCTACTCTCTTCAACAGTGACAAAGAGGTTCCAGGGGAGGCAGCATGATATCAATATCTCTTTTAGGACTCTGTTTCATTATCTCTTATTCTCTACATGTTATAAGCCTTTACAGTGGACTCTGTATAAACTGTCATATTCTACAAAAGGAAGCTTCTCTGATAAAGCTGGGAGACACACAGCTCTGTGAGTAGAATGGGAAGTCACTTAGCAGCCAGTTAAATACTACGGGGGAACAGTAAGTTCCTTCCCAGGGCCCAGTACTCATCCAGTAACAGGTTCTTGTCTCTAATAATTGCACCAGATATGAGTACTGTCCATGAACAGATTATTGGCTAACAGAATGTAGCACATTTTCACAATAGAATAGTATTCATTCATATGTTAGCATTTGTATATATTAAAATGAGAAATTATGAAATTTGCAGGTAAACTTACAGAGCTGAAACATTGATCCACAGTGAGGTAACCCAGACCCAGAAAGTCAAATACCATATAATTTTGTAGATGGGTTGTAGCTTTGAATCTTTAAATATATGTTTCATTTGAAAGACCCACAGATGTGAGGAAATTAGTCATGGACTGAGTGGAGTTGGGATCTCGAGAGAGGAACCCAGAACAAAGTAATGTAAAGAGAGAAGAGGTCATACAACAGGAAATTTTATGGTGGAAGTGGGGATGAGCACAGGGTAGAAGAGAAGATATTATGTGGGATAACTAACACTAAGGACCTTCTGAAAAAGCCATATGAAAAACACTGCAGATTCATGAGGTCCCATTTGTTTGTTGTTGACCTTAGAGCCTGTGCTGTTGGTGTTCTGTTCAGGAAATAATCTCCTGTGCCAATGAGTTCTAGGCTCTTCCCTACTTTTTCTTCTAACTGGTTGAGTGTGTCTGGTTTTATGTTGAGGTCTTTGATCCACTTGAACTTTAATTTTGTGCAGGGTGATAAATATGGATCTAGTTTCATTTTTCTGCATATAGAAATCCATTTGGACCAACACCATTTGTTGAAGATGCTGTCTTTTTTTCCATTGAATGGTTTTGGCTTCTTTGTCAAAAATCAAGTTTCCATAGGTGTGTGGGATTATTTCTGGGTCTTCTATTTGGTTCCATTGATCCACTATTCTGTTTCTATGCCAATACCACGCAGTTTTTACTACTGAAACTGAAAAGCTTCTGTAAAGCAAGACACTGTCATCAAAACAAAACAACAGCCTACAGACTGGAACAGGATCTTTACTAATCCTACATCTGACAGAGGGCTAATATCCAGTATATATAAACAACTCAAGAAGTTAAAAAGCAACAAATCAAGTAATCATATTAAAAAATGGGTTATGGAGCTAAGAAGAGAACTCTCTGTAGAGGATTGTAGAATGGCAAAAAAAAAAAAAAACCACTTAAAGAAATGTTCAACATCCTTAGGCATCAGGGAGATGCAAATCAAAATGACCCTGAGATTTCACTTTACACCTGTCAGAATGGCTAAGATCCAAAACTCAAGTGACAACACATGTTGGAGAGGTTGTGGAGAAAGGGGAACTCTCCTCCAGTGCTGGTGGGATTACAAACTGGTACAACCACTCTGGAAATCACTTTGGTACTTTCTTAGACAATTAGGAATAGTGATTCCTCAAGACCCAGCTATACCACTCTTGGGTGTATATCCAAAAGATGCTCAAGTACACAACAAGGACATTTGCTCAACCATGTTCGTAGCAGCTTTATTCGTAGTAGCCAGAACCTGGAAACAACCCAGATGTCCCTCAGTCGAGGAATGGATACAGAAATTGTGGTACTTTTACACAATGGAATACTACTCAGCAATTAAAAAGGAGGAAGTAATGAAATTCGCAGGCAAATGGTGGGAACTGGAAATGAGCATCCTGGAGAGGTATCTCAAAAGCGGAATGAAACACTTGGTATATACTCACTTATATAGACCTATTGGATAGGATGGATATGCTAAAATTCTTCACACATAGAGAAGATAAACAAGAAGGAGGACCCAGTGTGGCATGATCAATCCTCACTTAGATGGACAAATTGAATGGACATTCAATGTAGGAGAAAACAAGCAATGGGACAGGAGCCTACCACAGTGGGACTCTGAAAGATTGTAACTAACAATGAATCAAAGCTGATATTAAGACTCACAACCAAGACTTCTCCAGAGTGCAGGGAATCATATGAAAAAAGGGGGAGTTATTAAGAATTGGTGAGGACAAGAGCTCCACAAAGACCAAATAGATCAGGACACAGGGGTCTTCTATGAGGTTGTTTCTCCAACCAAGGACCATGTATGGATACAAGCTATAACCCCTGCTCGGATGTGGACCATGGTAGCTCAGTACCCAACTGGTTACCCTAGGAAGGGGAACAGGGACTATTTCTGACATGAACTCAATGGCTGTCTTGTCGACTGCCCGCCCCCCTTCCCTGAGTGAGGAACAGCTTAACTAGATCCTGGCAGATGACATTGCAGCCAGCCCTGAAGAGACATGGTAAGCTAGGGTCAGATGGAAGGGGGTAGGTCCTCCCCTATCAGTGGACTTGAAGGGGGGCAGGGAGAAGATGAGGGAGGCATGGGGAGATTGGGAGGGGATGAGGGAGGGGGCTACAGCTGGGATACAAAGTATATAACCTGTGATTAATATAAAAATATATAAATTACTTATAAAAAAAGAAAACCACTACAGAACTACACAAGAAGCTTCCTAAAACACAAATACATACACACATAAAATTACTTTTAGTTACTCTAAAGTGGACAACAATGTCTTTATTAGCCATCACAGTTTAAGAATTTAAAAGTGTTTAATTAGAAATGGGTTATCTGTATTGGAGTCATTAGCAATAAGGTCACATAGATAACAAACTATTGTAAATCATTGCCATTGCTCTTATTCATCACCTAGAACTTGACGGTAAGATGCCTTTGCTGAAGACCTCACATACTTAATTCACAATATATGTAAAAATCAACCTGTTATTGACATGGAAGCTTCACTTCCATGGTATAACTTCCATAGCTTTGGAAGGTGTTTTGCATCCTATCAGAGAAGAAAGGTAACCATCACTCTTACAGAGATGTGAGCTCTTTAAGACACAGTAATGAACAGCCTGGCGATATATGTCCATTGTTAGGATGGACACATGAATGTCGTCAGAGTAACAAACCAGTTTCCCATTGCATTTAAAGTAAATTTACGTAACCTGAAAGCTAACATAAATATTTTATACCATGTAATAATAGTATTTCAACATTCATTTGAAATATGTATGATGGGGCAAAATAAGAAAGTGTTATTCATTGTCCTTTTGTTGTTTAGCCCCCTTGTAGTATAGCATCATATTTTGTCAAAAGCATATGTATGTAAGAAGAACATTTACTGTGTAATATAAATTAAACTGAATGCAATTATAAACCAAAGAACAAATTATTTCAGTGTAGCAAGATATAATTTAAAAATGATCATTTAGCAGAGCATGGTGGCTCATGCCTGTAATCTCAACAGTCTTGGAGGTAGAGGCAGGCAGATCTCCTTCAGTTTTAGGACAGCCTGGTCTATAAAGCGAGTACAGGACAGCCAAGGCTATACTGAGAAACTCTGTCTCAAAAATAATAAATAAAAATGATCATTTTAAAATAATTCAAAATATTAATTTAATTAATACACATTAAACATTGAAAACAGTTAACAAATATTTTAATGTTTTTCAAGATCTGGTATACTGAACCTAAGATACATCTCTTTTAGCAAATTATAAATGATGTTTAACCTATCTAACTTCAGTTATAGAACTCATTGCATTTGAATACACTTCTAGCAAGTATAACTGTGCACAGGGAACTGGTATTTGTATGGTTAACATACCGTTTTTCTGCAATTTCATTGTCAAATATATATATTTATATCCCCAAATTAAATATAAGAGCTCTTCGTTGTTTTGTTATGGAAGTGCAAACAGTAAGATAAGGCTGGGTTGCATATAGCTAGTTCAAGTTTCTTGTGTCTGAAGGAAAGAAGTCTGTGTGGTAAGAGTTTGCCTCCTGCATAACAAATGGTCCCCACTCACAGGGACAGAACACCACAGAGTCTCTTTATTATGACACCAGTTCCATTAATAAGAGTTCCATTCTTCAAAATGCCAACTTATATAATAACGTCTAAATATAATAACTGTATTAGTTGTGAGATATATATTTCTCTCATAGCAGTCTTGAACTTTTTGTTTAAAATTACAATAATAAAAGTAAGAGTATTATATTATAACTTAGTACTTATTCCAAAAAAAATTATTTAGCACTGTATAAATAGTATTTAAAACTTCTTTTGAGGATTTTGCTTTATAGCATGATGATTATTTTAAAATGTAAGCCAAATGCAGGCAGATAAAGGTTCGTTCAAAACAGAAAAATAATAAGTGAGGGTCATGAAACGAAGTCCAAAGGAGATCATCTATGACCAGATTCTGCCCAAGTAAGATTACCTCCCAAAAGTTAAGAGGAAACAGTTCTCTTATTTCAATGTATTGTGAATTATTAAATAACTGTTTACTTATGCTTTGAATTAACCTGCCACTGACCAAAATATAAATAAGTGCTTTCACTCAATGGATGATATGAGACTGTTATTCAGAATATAACGTCTACATATGTATTTAATTTACCAGTGAACACCAAAGACTTTCCTTGATGTTTATTGAACTGTCAGGTGTTCATTCAAATGGCATTTACTTATTCTTATATTAAACATAAATAACAAAGGTTACATATTATTAATTCAAAATATTTATATAGTTAAACTTTTGTATTGTGGTGGGTTTTTAGAGACACACACACACACACAAAATGCACACAGCCATTGTGCCATTTTAACCAAAGCAACAAATTGATGGGTAGTCTACACAAATACCCACACACAGGCAGGGTTCCTCTCAACTGTCACTAAAACCAAGACAAGGATGAGAAACAATTAGAGTCAAAATAAATTGAGGAAAACATAATGACTAAGAGTAACAAGACCTCCTTCGTGGAACCTTGAATCAATAAAAGAGTATAATGTCCAGGGAGAACTGAAGACAGATGAATATGTTTTATTTTAATACTAACCTACCTGTATTAGGTCATTATCTGTGACAGATGGGGAGTGCTTCTCCTTTTGCTTTGCCAAAGAAACATAGTTCACATCTCTGTTTAGTAAAGGTCTGTGATTTTGGTTAATTATTACTCTTCTATTTTGTTTCCTTATATATAGTTATCTGCGTGGTATTAAATACATGATTGCTATGAATACAAGTCCCACGTATCTAGAGATAACTACATGAGGCAATAATATACACCCAAACTTAAACTAGACAATGCAGAAATTAAAGAAAAATTCTGAAGAGGTAAGAAAATGTAAATAAAGTGTTACTATGGATAATACAAAATTACATTGCTAACAAAGCAAAACTTTAAACTGGTCAAAGAAACATGAGAGAAATACTTTATTCAGAGCTATTAAAATGATAACTTCCCAGAGTAGAATCTAAATGACTGTATAGAAACAAAGAGAGGAGGGCTGAGGACAGTGGATTTCAGCATCTGCATGTGATTAGGACCCAAATTTCAATGAAGAGAAGACTTGTGCATAGACACTAGATTTGAGGTAGTTTTGCTCATTGGAGTACCATGCCTGGGAAGCTAGTTAAGTCCTCTATGGAAAAAGCCAGTCAGAAAGGGTGCTGGCTTCCTTGACTGATTACATTTTGAAATATAACCTCCTTTCCCAGGTCTATAAGAAGCACACTTTTGAGCTTTTAACTTTGAAAAGACTTGTTTTTTTGTTTATTTTGTTTTGTTTTTAACAAGATCTACTTTCAAAGGAGGAAAGACTTTGTAATTAGAAGTGCTGTAAATGAATGCCCGAAGAGCAGAAAATTCTCCATGGTTCAATCACAGAGTTGGTGTTTGTGTGAAGAGAAAAGCCAGCAGCCTACAGGCAAGAAGCAGCAGGCTTAAAGATCAGTCAGATGGAACTCCAAGGATGTCTTATGACTGAAAAAGAAGGCACCTGCCTAGTGTATCCCTGTCATTACTTAAAAAAATAAAGGAACCTTAAAAATATCTACTCTCTCTTTCATAGTGATCACTGAGCCATCTGGGCTGTGAAACAGATGTCCAGTCTGCTCTATTAGATAGTCTTATACACATTCCTGAACAGGCAACACTAAGTGGACTCAGTGGATTCAAAAGAAAGTACGTGGATTTATTCAAGGAAAATGCTAGAGCCCAGGGATCGACTAAAGGGAAAGATTGGAATGGGTTTAATTTAGGAAATTCTCAACAATTAAAGAAACTTTTAAAATACAAGTGAAAATGTACTTATGCACATACCATTGAAATAAAATACATTGTCAAATCTTTCCTTTTCTATTTCAAATGAAAGAAAAAAAATCATGAGTATGATACATTTCACATAGTGTGCAATGAAGCTGGTATGCAGTTAGATGCCATAAAAACTGCTGGATAAATGATCCAAATAGAAACATAGTATCTCTGTATACATATGTATCTTAGACATGTTTCAACATCATATTTACTTGCAATTTATAGTACAAATTACGATTTTATATTTGAAGGGTATAAAGTTAAAAAAAACGGATACTAATTTCTTTTTTTTTTAATTTATTTATTTTTATCTCAATCACAGGTTGGGTACTTTGAATCCCAGGCGTAGCCCCCTCCCCCATTCCCTCCCACCCTCCCACTCCCTCCCTCATCTCTTTCTTCCCCGCCCCGTCCAAGTCCACCAACAGGAGAGGACCTCCTTCCCTTCCATCCAACCCCAACTTATCATGTCTCCTCAGGGCTGGCTGCAAAGTCCTCCCCTGGGATCTAGCCAGTCTGTCACTCCCCAGCTTATATGGGGGAGGGTCAAAGAGTCAGCCATCAAGATCATGACTGAAACAGTCCCTGTTTCCCTGAATAGGGTCTTCAGCCCTACACCAAGTTATCAT
>CM053766.1:8464968-8489386 GCA_028658305.1 Pachyuromys duprasi | reverse complement strand
ACAAAAAAAGAAAAAAAAAAGAAAAAAAATCTGTACATGTCAAGTTCATATGCATCTTCTTTTAAAGAAAGACATGATCCCAGCATTTCTTAAACACTAAGAGAAATTAGGGCAAACAAACCACATCATCAACATAAAACAGTTACTACTTTGTCATCTGAGCACTCTTCTCTAAGGAGAACATTTTATATTCCCAGGTTTTCAAAACAAACAAAGGAACCAACACAGTCAGATAAAGCAATAGACTTCGCAGTTTAAGAATGTAGAAAGGTAGTACTTAAAGTTGTGGTCAGTGTCTGTAATCAGCATGGAGGAAGGGTGCTGAGACAGGATAAGGAGCTCAAGGCCAGCCTGGGTTAAGCAGACAGTCTACCTAAAACAAACAACCAAAAGTCCAAACATAAATCCTTGTATCTTTTTAAATGTTACTCTATTTTGTAATGTTTTCACAGAAGCTTCATCATTTCGCAAATACAACATTAAGAACATTACTAGCTTTGCTGAACTTTGTTAGCAGGGCACAGTGGCACATGCCTGTGATAGCAGCACTCAGGGAGACAGAGGCAGGAGAATCTCTGTGCATTTGGAGTTAGAGGCCAGCCTGGTCTACAAAGCAAGTCCAGGACAGCCAAGTCTATACAGAGTAACCCTGTCTCAAAAGTGGTCTATGGAAGGGGTATGGGGGAGAAAAGGGAAGGAGGTTGGGACTGGGAAGAGATGAGGAAGGGGATTACAGCTGGGATACAAAGGGGATAAATTGTAAGAAATAATAAATGAATAAGAAGGAGAAGGAGGAGGAGAACAAAATTTGTCGATGTTGGCTGTTGCTATGGCTTTCTGTGTTCCATATGAGGAAACTACTGGGCTCCAGCCTCTCCTTCAGCTTCTGAGAATGAGTGCCTCGTTTAGCAAGGGCTCCACTACAGCACATATATATTTTTTTAATTTTTAGTTTCTTATTACAATTTCACTTTTATATGCTTGATGATGATAACATTTCTGACTCAGTATAGATATTTGCTGATTTAACACGTTAAAATGCATAATTAAAATAATTGGCTTACAAATCTTGATTGTTTCTATCTGGTTTTACTTTTTATTTCTAGTTTCCAGGTACAGACATGCTCCAATGTTTCATGTGACACTCTGAATCATTTTGATTTTATTGATGAGTTTTGATTAAACATAGCTCATAATAGCTTATTTCTTTTTTATTATTTATTATTTATTTTTATTAATTACACTTTATTCACTTTGTATCCCCCCATAAACCCCACCCTCTTCCCAATATCACCATCCCTCCCTCTTCTCCACACATGCCCCTCCCCAAGTCTACTGATAGGGGAGGTCTTCTTTCCTTCTTTCTGATCTTAGTTTATTTCCTGAAGATACTTGCCAAGGATTGTACTGAACAAAGAAACACTTTCCTGTGCAATTTTAGCTCAAAAAGTTACATTGTGCCAATTTTCAGATGATACAATTGAATGTGTAGTTTATAAGACACATTTCTGTGTGTTTTGAGGTATACTTTGATTGTGCATCTCTGGCTGGCCAAGAATGTATTGTGTAGACCAGACTGGCTTTCAACTCCCAAAGGTCTATGTGCTTCAGCTTCCTGAGTGCTGGGACTCAGGTGGATGCCATTATGCTGGCCCAGCCCACATTTCTTTTAAGCTAATGATTCATACACCTACATTACCATCTCAAACCAAATCATAATATAAAGATGTTGATAAAATAATTGCTGTCTAACATTAAATGAAAATAAAAATTGCTGTTTTGTTGTATTTGTTACTAATTTTGAAAAAAAACAGAAATATTTTAAAATTTTATTTATATATGTATTTATTAAAATTTATTCACTTTGTATCCTGACTGAAGCCCCCTGCCTTGTGTCTTCCCAGGCCTATCCACTCTCCCTCTTCTCCCCCTATGCCCTTTCCCCCAGTCCCCTGATAAGGGTGGACCCCATCTCCTTCTATCTGACCCTGGCTTATCAGTTCTCCTCAAGGCTGATTGCATCGTCATCCTCTGTGGCCTGGCAAGGCTGCACTCCCCAGGGGAAAGTGATCATAGAGCAGGTCATTGAGTTCATATCAGAGACAGCCTCTATACCCCTTACTAGGGTTACACTTGGAAACTGAGCAGCCAATGGGCTTCCTTTGAACATGGGGAGGGGGGGGTGTCTAGGTCCTTTCCATGCATAGTCCTTAGTTGGAATATTTGTCTCTGCAGGTCCCCCCAGAGCCCGACTATTTTCGCTCTTTTGTTCTCCTTGTGGAGTTCCTGTCCTCTCCATGTCTTTCTGTCTTCTTCTTCTTCCAAAGGATTCCTGCACTCTGCCCAACACCAAATCTACATCTGAAAGGTGGCTAATATCCAGAATATATAAAAGCTGAAAAACTTGAACACCAACAAACCAAGTAATCCAATTAAAAAATTGGTACAGAGCTAAACAGGGAATTCTCAACAGAGCAATGTCTAATGGAAGAAAAACACTTAAAGAAATGCCCAACCTCCTTAGTCATTCAGGAAATGCAAATTAAAACAATCCTGAGATTTTACCTCACACAATCGGAATGGCTGAGATCAAAACTCAAGAGACAACACATGCTGGAGAGGATGTGGAGAAAGGGGAACCCTCCTCTATTACTGGTGGGAATGCAAACTTGTACAACCACTCTGGAAATCAATTTGGCACTTTCTTAGACAATTAGGAATAGCGCTTCCTCAAGATCCAGCTATACCACTCCTGGGCATATATCCAAAACTATTTTTTGTAACATACGTTCTTTCCTCATATTGACCACCGTTTCTCCTTCCTCCACTCCTCCTAGTATCCCCTCCCAGCTCCAGTCCTCATTCCTTTCCCTTCAGAAAGGAGCAAGCTTCTCTGAGACAACCAAACATTACAAAACAAGATATTGTTCTCGGGCCTCTTTTCCTCCTATTGGGTTCCCAAGTCCAGTATGAAGACTTTTGCCTTATCTTGTTAGAATTTCTTGAAAAGAATGCAAATTGTAATCAATTGTGAAACTTGTAGTTTATACTTGCAAAAAGTCAAACATACTCAGATCCAAGCAAGGTGTTAGAAATAGCATAACCCAGGAATGCATAAAGATTCATTCTAATGCCAAAGGGAGACACTGCAAGACTCCCAGCTTCACATTATCTGTCATACATAACTTCATGCTCTGATTCACCAACAGGCTGGTACACAAATTTCCACATCCTAAGGATTAAAAAGGAAGCAAACAAAAATTACATGCCTTGCCCTTTAACAATTACACTGGGATTCATCTCTAGCCACACAGGAGGTGGGGGTTCGTTGTCCCTTTTTTGGTATGCCTTTGAGACCACCAAGACACATCTTTCTGAATATGGGGCTAAGGATCAGTTGTGATGCATTCTTTGTGCTCTGACAAAAGACCTCTCCTCAGGCACGCATCAAACTCTGAGCCAATGCTGCTAGCTTTTTATTTTCTCGCTTCTCACCTGCCCATTTGAACCTAAGCCTAGTATATCAAGTTAGATGATATTGACATATGCTCGAGTCAGTCTGTTAGTGTACTAGCCTGGAGAACAGCATCGAAGAAAATTCTCAGTTTATTGCAGTCTAGACAGAGCATCTGGCTGTATATCTCTGCCAACCAAGGAGAATGTGTGGGCAATGGATGTTTCTACTTCATTATAATTCCTTTTAATACTCGTGACCTTAAACTAAGAGTGTTAATAATATTTGAGGTGATTAATTATTTTATTATACCCTAATTATATTATCAGAGTATGACTGTACAATCTGTTCTTTTACTCTTATGTCTCCTATATTCTTTCTTTCAAATAGTGAAGACTTTAAACCACTTAAACACACAGTCATTCACATACATGTAGATATACTGACTACATATACAGGTTACTAGAGCATAGTTCTTGGTCAAGAAATCTCTTGGAGGCTACACACTAATACACAGCACAGTTCACTTATTCATCATTTTTGAAATCTACTTTTTCCTAGATAAGGTTATATTGGATCCAAGAAATCACAACATTTTCAACTAGGTTTATCTGCAAGTGTTACTATAGCTTAGCACAGCTTTAATTTCTCTTTTGTATGCTGTATCCCACAAATTTTGGATGTATATCTTGGTCATAACTGGATATTGCATGTCCTTTTTCTAATTAAGAACAAGAGACCATAGGCTGTTTTCTCTAGTTGTTATAAAAACACAAAACCTAGAACACAATGAAAAGACGTTTGTAAATGAATGATGATCATAGGACCACTTTAGAATATATGCATTATGTTTTACTAACTAAAAATATAGGAATCTTTTAAATAAATTATAATATCAAATAGTAACTGATGCCATAGAATGTGAATATGTGTGTTGTGTATGTGACAGTATATATATATATATGTCTATTATGTATTATTTATTAACTATTCATGCATATATTTTATATATAAACACATAACATATACATACATAGATGTGTGTGTACTTATAGTTACTATTACATCATAACCTGTGCAATTATTGTGATTATATATTTGACACTTAATTCTTTGTTTTATGTAATAATGACAACAACCAATTATTTTCATTGTTAGTTTTTGCTTTGTTGTTGTTATCGAAGACCAGGCATTATTATAAATCGTTCTGCCTAGCTAGGAACATGCATTGTAGATTGGGCTGGCCTTGAACTCACAGAGATCAACTAGACTCTGTCTCCGGAATGTTTGTATTAAAAGAATGCACCACCATTCTCAGCAATCACTCTTTTTCACATTAATATGTGAAAACTTAGAACGAAATGTTAATCATTATGCTTAACATATCTACTTTTTAAATTTAATTTTATTTATATATTTATCAATTACAGTTTATTCACTTTGTATCACCACTGCAGCCCCCTCCCTCATCTCCTCTTGGTCCCATTCACCCTCCCTCTTCTCCCTCTCTGCCCTTTCCCTAGTCCCCTGACAGGCCTGCAGAGACTGATACCTCAACCAAGATGTCTATATTTTTAAATTAATATTCCCTCTACCTTTTAAACTTTTTAAATCCTGTGCTTATTGATGCATTTTATACATTATGAAGTTTTCAGAATATATTGTACTTTTCTTGTATGTGTTTTTTGTCTAATTTTCCTCACGCTGTTTTCTCCTACAAATTTAAATTCACAGTCTACAAAGGAAATATCATGCTCATTTTCATTATGAGACAGACTTTTGAAGATAATGTCTTACATCTAACGGACCTTAAGAAGATATATCTGACCAGTAATGCTTTGTGTTTTATTGGATAGTTTGTAAGTATAGAAATGAGTACCTGCTACTTGGTGGTGCGAGATCTTTCCTCAGCTCTTATTATGGTTATTCTTCTCAAGGATTTTGCCCTCTCCATTTATTTTCTCCAAAGAGAAATAACTATCTTTTAGTGCATGTAATATCATGTAAATGTCAGGATTCCATGTTATGTGTGAAAGCATCTATTCAGAGTAAAGATTGGTGTGCTAAAAACTGTGAAGCTGAAAGTCTTTCAGACCAGATGAGATAATGGAGATTTATAAAGCAATAACAAATCCAGCCACACAAAATATAATGTTTATGATTTACAGTAATCTGTGTGGCTTCTTTTTCATATACTTGAGTTATGTACAGTTGCTCCTGGAGCATTATTAAAAACTTTATTCCATAAGCCAAAAATTATACATATATCGATTCAGTATTTGATATCTCATCAATAAATATACAAATGGATGCAAACAGCTGAAAATGTCATGAAATACCAGGTCTTTTATATACATGTAGTTCAATATCATTTAACAGTTATCTATTTTAGTATTGAGATTGTTTTTAAAAAGAGAGAAAAGAATTAGCAATAGTAGTACGCATGCATTTGGATGGTGTAGCTTTAAAGAAGTGCTGCAGTTAATCAGAATTTAAGCCTATTTCCCTAGGTAAATGCTTAGCATTTTTCATGTGTCAGTGTCTAGAATCAGAGCATGCAAAAATTACATTTTTGTGTGATACACCTCACAATGACTTTACAAATTAAAATCAAATAAAAAAATCACAACTTGGTGCTTTTACTCCTGATCTTAATAGATAATACCGAGTAAATTTTTTCTCATTTGTATCCACAGAAAAAATAGTGCTCATTCTCTAACCATAGCTGCTCTTCCATGCTTGCTTCATTCCCTCGTCAGCTCTCTAAAAAGAAGACTGAATCTCACATTCAACATATGTTCTGTCCATTGTATCCAAAAGCATGCAAGTGATAATCCTTATCAAAAGCAATCATTACCTCATGATGAAGACCAGAACCTCCATAACATTTTTTTTCTTTTTTCTTTTTATTTTTTTATCAATCAGAGGTTAGGTACTTTGCATCCCCAGCATAGCCCCTTCCCTCCTTCCCTCCCACTCTCCCCATCCCTCCCTCATCTCCTCCCCACCCATAACATTTTAGGCATTTTTGTAAAAATGAATTTCCAGAATTTAAATATTGGTTAGGAAAAAAACCCAAAAAACAAAACCTAGCAACAATAACAAAAAAGAAAAACAGGCCAATTACCATTGAGAGGTTCGTGAAATTTATTTTTGTAATATTTCTTATTATCACACTTTCAGAACAGTTTTTTTCCTTCAGTTAACAATGGTGGAATTATAACCTCAACTTATGTTTAACTACTAAATTTTTTATCAACATTTTTAATCTCAAATTATTTCTAACTTTAAATCCAGTGTAATTCTCAGTCTACTTTTCCTCCTCAAATACTGACCTCAGGAGGAAGATGCCATTCCTCTACTTTTAAAAATTGGTTCAATGTAGGGAAAGGGGTTTGGAGAGTGTCACCCTGGCCAGGTGAGCCCTGCTTCTTCATGTTCATCTGCATCCTCTATTTATTTTCTCTCAGATTTTGGTTTAGCAGTGCTTGATTTAATCTCACTTCTTCCCTGGGCATGATGAACGCCTCCTTCTGAACTCCAGCCACACTGGAACTCTGCCAATGGTTTTACCCAACACCAGTCTCCTCTCTGGAAATAGGTCCATCAGTTTCTCACTACCATAGACTATGCACCAAACCTAGGTTTCTATAATTGGGTTTTTACATCAATAGTACAGATACTAGCTAGTATTTGTTCTGAGAACATCAGAAATAGTTCATGGCCCTAGGTCTAGACCCATGTCCCAAGGAATATGCCCATTTTATTGCAATTAACCTTGTCTTTCAAATCAATTATTAAAGTATGACATTTGAAAGTAGTGGTATTGCATAGCCTTCCTGGAGTTTGGGATTTTTGACATAGAAAGAAGTGATGATAGACTGGAGAAAACTCTTGATTTATGAGCATCCAAAATAGCATGTTCCAAATATCCACAAGGATTAGGTAAGTCTCATTTTACTATTAGCTAACTTTATATGTATACCTGAAATTTGTGACTAACTGTCCAATAAGGACTATTAAAACCAGTCCTTCCACCAACCCAGCCACAAAAGTTTTGACCCAAAATCCATTCTGGCTGCAAGATGTTCTAGGACAATGGTGGCACAGAACTTGCGGCATGCCCAACCAATTTCTGGTTTAACTTGAAGCCCACACCAAGAGAGGAAGCCCATGCCAAACATTGGTTGAATGGCCAGGAACAGGAAATGGATACCCCAGAGACCTACGGTAGAACCAAACACAACTGGTCTCAAAATAAGTCAATGTGAAGATTCCTAATAACACTCTGTATATTCATAGACTAATGCCTTGTCCTTTAATTGTCAGAAAGGCTTCATCCATCAACTGATTTGAGCAGACACAGAGACCCACAAACAAACATCTGTCAGGAGTAAGTCTAAACTGGAGGTCTCCATTGAGTCCCTCTCCTCAGAGCTCAGGGAATCCCATGGAACAGTTGGTAAAGAGATAGCAGGAGTCTGGGGTGATGGAGGACACCAGGAGAACATGGGCCACTGAATCTATTAAGCAGTGCACACATGGGCTCACAGAGACTGAAGTGACAAGCACAGGGCCTGCTGGAGTCTGAACCAAGTCCTCTGAGTTACGCTGTATCTGTTAGCTTGGTGTTTTGTGGTAGTCCTAACTTTGGGAGTAGGTGTGTTTGACTCTTTTGCCTGCTTCTGGAACACTTTCCTTTCTGTTGGATTGCCTTTCCCAGCCTTGGTATGTGGGCTTTTGCCTTGTCTTATTGTATTTTTTTTTGTATTTTTTTGTCATGTTTGTTGTCTCTTAGAGGCTTGCTCTTTTCTGAAGAGAGATGGTAAGAGAGTGGATCTGGAAGGGAGGTGGGGGAGCTGAAAAGAGTGGAGGGAGTGGAAACTGTGGTCAGCATGTATTGTATAAGAGATGAAACGTTTTAATTAAAAAACAATCCATCATATTTCTTACTTTTATACTCATATGTTGAGTTGCAGTGTTCTGATAAAAATGTGTTGTTGTTGCTTGCTTGTTTGTTTGTTTGTTTAGACAGATTTTCTATGTATAGTCCTGGCTGTCCTGGAACTTTCTCTGTATACCAAGCTAACCTTGAACTTACAGAGAACTGCCTGTCTCTGTCTCCCTGAGTGCTGGGATTAAAGGCATGTGCTTCTACCACCTGGCTTGTTCTGATAGTTTTAATTTAAATATAACTTATGAAAACAAGTAGAATTAATTTTACTATACAATTATATATCCTATATTGTGTAAATGCAAGTTTCTTCCAGTCTCTGCATGTTCACCTACTACAGATCTTATTACCACTCCAGATTTGTGGTTTTAATTTAATCCTCTGCAGTCCAATGTCAAGGTAAGAAAAAGTCAATTTGTTTAATTACATATTTATATATTTTATATATATGGGGATATATGTATATACATTGTAGTTTAGTTTTCAATAGTAAGAAAAAATAATCCAGATATAGGATTATATTAAGGATGTAGCAATCATAATTCTTTTCTACCTACACATGACATGGGGTTTTAAGAGCGCTCACAAGTATATTTTTAAAAGGTTTTCTGTTATAATTCTTCAGAAATTATAGCAAAATACAAAGTTAGTAGCAAAACAAACAAAATAAAGATCAAAGAAGTCAGTGTCTAAGAATATGTGTCATTAGGGACTTTTTGCCTCATCCTTTATGTTTGTAGGCAAATTGAGTTAGCTTTTTTGAAATGTTTTCCATATACATTTTAGTTTTAGAGTTCATACTCAATATGCTTTTGATTGAGTACTTGTTATGCAAAATATTTTTTAATTTTTATTTTATAGATATAGGTGTTTTGCTTGCATGAATGTCTGTGAACTATTGATACGTTTGTTTGTTTGTTTTCTAGAAGCTTAAAGAGGGCTTTACATCCACTGTTTTTAGAGTTACAGATGATAGTGAACTGACAGGTTGGGTTTGTGAATCAAACTTGGGACCTGTGAAAAAGACGTTATTTAACCACTGAACCATCTCAGAGATATCAACACCGACTCCTAAATCTATTGACTTTTTTTTTTCTTGTGCTTAAAGACTGGGGGTCTTGTATGAGATGGTTTCTACAATCAAGGACCATATGTGGATATGGCCTGGAACCCCCACTCAGATGGGGCCCATGATAGCTCATTGTCAGACTGAAGACCCTAGTGAGGGAAACAGGAATGTTTCAGTCATGATCTTGATGGCTGACTCTTTGACCCTCCCCCATACAAGCCGGGGAGTGACAGAAGGGCTAGAACCCAGGGGAGGGCATTGCAGCCAGCCCTAAGGAGACAGGATGAGCTGGGTTTGGATGGAAGGGGAGGAGGTCCTCCCCTGTTGGTGGACTTGGAGGGGGCGGGGAGGAGGGAGATGAGGGAGGGAGTGAGAGGGTGGGAGTGTATGAGGGAGGAGGCTACGCCTGGGATGCAAAGTACCTAACCTGTGATTGATATAAAAATAAATTAATTAAAAAAAAAGAAATATGAGAAATATATTTTTTATCTATAAATTGTGGAGACTTTGTCAGTCAAAGAGACTAGGACATAAACAAATCTTTTACAATTTAAAAAAACAAATGTGGGTCCACAGCAACACCATACATGTTCCACTAAATCCTTAGTCACATTCTTTAAGGAGTTACATGACTGCTAACCAACCTTCTGAACTATTTATTTCTTTCATGTAAATGATACTTGACCAAGTGTAAACAACTTCAGAATTTATAAATGCTTTAATGTTATTGTTCTTAGTTGGGCACATTATTCCCACACATTTTCAGTTGCATTACAGTCAAATAACATACGATGATCAAATTAAAGCAATAAACATTTCCATTTCAAGTGTTTTCATGACATTGGTATCCTCTTCTAGTGCTTTGAAATATATTCTGGAGATTTTTCATCAAGATATGTTCTATTGTTCTGTAGAAAACCAGAGCCAGTTCTTCTATGTGTGTGGACTTACTCTACAATCATGTTTTATCCCCTTTTTAACCCAGTGTCTCTAATATAGGTTATTTACATATTTAACATTCAATGCTATCACATGTATCAAGTGATAAGCTTTTCTCTAACTAGTTTTCAAAATGAATTTTTACCTCAGTTACCCCTCTGTCAGCTAAAAGATCATGGTACACATAAATTAGGTGAAAATAGGTACACACTGACTTTTATTTATATATTGCCTGATGAATTCAGACATCTTCCTGAAATAAACTGCTGTATTATGTATGACTGTTCTCTGTGCATTTGTGCTTTTCTGAACTCATGGATGAAAGCTTCTGTCAAAATACATCATATTTACACAAAATGCAGGAATTTGAATTTAAAATAATATGTTTGGCACAGAGCTATCCCTAGATGAATTTAGAGTAAGATATGATAAGAGAGGTAGGACAGTAGAATGTAAGTATTTTTACAATAAAAATCTCAGAAGACAAGAAATGCAAGAAGTGGGTAGAGCAGTAGAAATGGAGTGATAGTATTTTTAAAATGATAATGAACAGGCATGTCAAATAAAAGACAAAAATAATACCTAAGGCAATCTAGTTGGACGATTGCATTTTATGAGGAAAAATATAGTTAAATTATACGCAAACAAAATTTGCTCAAAATATTCTAAAATTATATTCATTTCTGAGAATATACAGGGTACCTTAAAAACATAAATATTTGAATTTCAAGTCAATGACAGACTCTCTTAGTTTGGATTGTATTGCTGTGAAAATACACCATGACCAAGGCAAATCTAACAAAGAAAAAAAAAATTTAATTGGGGCTGGCTCACAGTTTCAGAGGTTTAGTCCATTTTATCATGGCAAGAAGCATGGCAACATAGAAGAAGATAATATGGTACTGGAGAAGAAACTGAGAGTTCTCCATCTTGATCCACAGGCATAAAGAGACTGTGCCATACATGTGTAGCTTGAGCCTGGGAAACCTCAGTGTCTGCCTCCACAGTTACATTCTCCTTCCAATTAGGCACACCTCCTAATGGTGATCTCTCCATGGGACAAGCATTCAAACACAAGAGTCTCAAGGGCCTGTTCCTATCCTATTTACAGACATCAATAACATTAGAAACTCCAGATTTAATAATACAATTTTAATCTCAAAATTTCATTTAATTTTAAAATATTCATTAACACATACCCCCAAAATGAAAATAAAAACAAACAATTAAACAAAAAAATCCCAAGACAGAAAACAATCTTAAATAAAAACAAATTTAAAAATTAAAACTTCTTGAATATGATCATCCCAGATCTCAGGGTCTAAGACAGATCTATAGTAATAAAAGCAGTGTAAAATCAGACATGTCGATAAATAGAATCAAACACATACATGTGAATTCCTGATTTATTGTAACAAAACCAGAAATACACAGTGGAAGGGCAGAAACTTCAAAAACGGAGTTGAGCAGAGTGGAAGGCTGCATGCAGAAAGAAAAGTGCAAGTTGGTCAGTATTTATCACAATACTCAAATCTCACATCCTAACAGATCATGGACTTCAACTCAAAGCCCATTCTGTAAGATACGTGATATTGACATTACTCGGTGTCCAAAAACCTAAGGGTATATAGGCCAACGATCAAAGAGAAAAATCAAGTAGTGCTGCTCCTCTAAAGGAACATAGCAAATTAATGACTCCTAAGAATATTTGGCTATTCCCATAGATCAGTGTCTCCCTCAGTCATCATAGAAACTTCCTCCTCTAGGAGATGGGAACCAACATAGAGACTTACAACTGGAAAATGTACAGAGAGTGAAAAACTTTGGAACGAGCAGCTCAAAATGGGATGTTCTCAGCAAGCCCCTCCCCTCAGGCTTAGGGAGTTATGCAGAAAAGAAGGCAGAATGTCTAGGCTATTAATTTTTTTCAAATTTATTTTTTTATTACTTTACATCCTGACTGCAGCTCCCTTCCAACCCCCTGTTTGCTCACTGCTTCTTTCATTCTCCTCTTTCCTTTTCCCCAGAGAAGGGGAAGGTCCCCATGCGTACCAATCTGCGCTGGCGTTTTGAGTCACTGCAGGACTAGGCTCCTCTCCCAGGTGTTGCAGATGCCTTCAGTTTCTCTGTTTCTCAACTGTGAGTCTGCAGTCACCGATACCACTGTACGGTGTTTGCCACTGCCTGATGTCGTGTTGATGTCTGTTTGGAGTCCATGGCCATGCTGATCCCGAGGACCAAGTTTGGGTTCATGGTCCTACTGCAGCTAGGGGTTTGCGTTGATGTTATGTAGACAGTTACTACCAAAGGTCAGGTGGATGTCTATGATCAGTACTGCTACCTGCCTTGATGTCCATGGGCTGGGCTGTCACAGGAAACCATGCAGAAGTAATGATCTCTGCTGCTGCTGACTATAAAGGGCAAGGAAGGAAGCCTGCCTGTTCCCTGAAGATAGAGGGTAAGAAGAAGTGGATTGGGTGGATAACATGGGGATGATCTGGGAGGGGGTAGGGGAAGAGAAAACTGTTATCAGTGTATATGCTCCAAAACATTTACTTTCAATAATAGTGATAAGAATATTCATTAAAATAATTCAAAGTACATATACTTTTTCTTAATTTATTGTGTTTAATGTACATAAAGGACCAGGTCTGATATGAAGTGATCAGTGCTTTCCCCATTCATCACAATTCATGGGTAACCACCATGTTTGTCCAAATGTCTTCATCACACAGGAGAACATCCTGGACCATTCATTAATTCTTTTTTCCTATCTCTCTGACCATTAGTGACCAGTAACCTAAATTTTGTTTACTTCTATGACTTGATATCTTATCTTTAATATGTTCCACAAAAGAGAAAACATGATATTTCAAACCACATTCATAAGCCAAATGACTGTCACAAAATTTGAAAGAAAAAAATATTGGTTTTGAGGCTAATGAAAAACAGTCGTTCAATAAACTTTTGCCTCACAAACATGAAGGTCTTGGCTTTATCGCTAGAGCCCTGTGTAAAAATTTCATTTTGGGGGACTTACCCTTGTGATTACATCACTGGAAAGGTCCAGACCTTTGGTATTTGAGGCTGATGTGTTACTTTCCCACATGCATGTGAACTATACACAAATGAACACACATACACACACCAAAACATACAGCACACATACACACAAACACACACACAATGTGTACCATGGCTAAAAGTAGAAAGGAGAATGAAAATTGCTCAGGACCAGGTGACCTCCCCCAGCTTTATGTAATATTTTGAAATCTAATATTATAATTTCCTGCTAAATAAAGTTTCAAATTATAGTAATTTAGTAAGGTAGGTTCATTATTATTTCTTTAAAACTTACACACACACACACACACACACACACACACACACACACACACATATATATATATATATATATATATATATAACAATTTTCTTCTCATGAAATCACTGAAAGGGAATTTTTAGCATATTGCCTTCTTAAGACACAAATATTTTATTACAAAACATCAATAAACAAAAACATGAAAGCCAAAATTTTACCTTAAAAAGATTAATTCTTCATACCATTGACTTGAATATCAAAATAAGTAACATTAAAAGTCTGATGTCAAATAGAGTTTCTCTGTGAACATCAATGAGATGTAATCCTTCTCTGAGATTCCATGTGTTCAAAGCATAGAACGTGGGAAGTTACTTTTATAGTTCCCACATTTCATGGCTTGTTGGGTGAGACTGAGTTGCTCCACTTATGATGCTAAAATATGAAACTTGGTGAATTATAAAGTTACCTCCACAGTGTAAGAATGGATAAAAATTATGAAATATGCTCTTTTATACCAATGAGTTATACCTTTCTTGTTCAATTTGACATTTTTAAAAACATTAAAATTTTAGCATGTCTTAAGTATGAGAGTTGGAAAACGGCCAAAGAAATGAATGAATGGATCTGTAATGTAGGAATACAATCCACCGAAAAACTTTCATTGACTTAATGACAGGATAAAAAGCTTAATGACTGCATATCTTCCTGCATTAAAATATTTCCCATAGCGTTATTCTCTAAAGTAACTTGCTGAAACACCATGATCATATTCTCAGCAAATGTTCATTTCAATTTAAATTAACAATTTTTAAAAATTTTCCAGAATAGAAAATAATTCCTTTCTCCAGGTTTTCTTCTAACCATGAAGATTTTCTTTGCTTAAACATCTGTTCATATTATACAACATTTAGACACAGTTTGTACTTTGAGTGAAATCCTGTGCTTGTCACCATACTAACTACTAAGTTCTTTCGTGCTGGTCCCGCTGAGCGGCTTAGCAGGTGGCACATATGTTGCAGTTGTTCCATAGTTATTGTCTTGTCACAACTCAGAGAGAGAAAATAAGGGAGATTTTGAAAGAGCATACATACTGACATTAAACATGCTTAATGCTATGTGTGGTGGCTTTTAAGTAGTTTGTGTGTGACAGTAATTTTAATTATTCTATTTTAATTAGTTAAACCTTTGAAATCTATTTTGAACTATTAGAAAGTCTATTATATTTTATGTGTATAAGTGTTTGTTCTGCAAGTATGTTTGTATACTACCTGTGTGTCTGGTGCATGTAGAAGTTAAATAAGGGGTGTTAGCTCCCCTGGAAATAGAGTTACAAACAATTTTAACCAATAAGTATGTGCAACAAATAAAACCTGAGTTCTCTGGAACTGTACCTACTGTTTCTTGACATAAGAGCTACCTCTCCAGGCCCTGTAGATTATGATAAACTTTATAAAAGTTTCAATCAATCAATCAATCAATCAATCTATCTATCTATCTATCTATCTATCTATCTATCATCTATCTACTCATCTATTCTTTAGTGTGCTTAAAGTGATATTTTTCTAACCAATCATCAGAAGGACAAAATATTTTAGAAATAAATACCTTGTGATGTGTTATTATGTGACCTTTCCAGACACCCTTGGGGGTGATATGTCTCTTTAATATATTGTGTACTAGCTCCTAGCCACTCAAGGGTTCTCTCATTTCATGGATAATCACTTGCTCAAACTACAAATATGTAGACATTTCTTTCTCATCAAGGCTACCCTTCTTCACAAAAACAAAAATAAAAAGACAAAACGAAACAAAAATCCTGATGTATTGGAGCTCATTCTTTCTCCCAAGATGTTTAAGTTCTTTAATGAGAACCTTTCTGTGAGAATAGAACAATGCTGTTTGTTTGCTTGTTGCATTGACCAAGTACCTGGCAAAAAGTCACTTGAGGAAAGAAAGCTTCATTTTGGCTGACAATTTGAGGGGACCAAGTTTGTAAGGAGAAGGAATGTGCGGTGGTTTGAATAAGAATTTGCCCCTAGGCTCTGGAATACTTGTTTGCGAGTTGGTGGAATTATTTGATGTGGTTTTGGAGGCATGACCTTGCTATAGGAAGTATGTCATTGGGCTTTGAGACTAACATGTTTTGTCTATTCCCATTAAGTTCTCTCTAGCTTGGCTGTAGTCCAATGTGTAAGCTCTAACCTCCCTACTCTGGCCACTATTACTGCTGCTTACCTCCCTTCCATCAAAGACACTTATTCTCCTGCAACCACCTATAGTTTCACATTCAAACCACAATGCTAAATTGCAGGCAGACAAACCCTTCCATTCATTGTCCTGTTTCTATTATGTCCATTTACCTAGAAGACCCTATTTCATTAGTTATATTCACAATGATCTCAAATCACGATGCTGGGTACTTCTGGGGGCACAGATATCTGATGTATTGTAGGAATTGAACTCCAGGGATGATATTCATGTAGATATAGGTCATTTCCAAGCTATATGAAAAAAATCTCAAGCATCATGAATCATGGTTAAATGATGATAATCCTGTGATCTGTGGCACATTGACTTGTACCTGTAGTATCCTGGGATGGAGCTGTAATGAGGAATTTTATCTTGCTCATTGTCCTGAGCATTTCAGCAGTATGGAGAAAATAGCAACTATAAAAGACAATGTAGGACTTGGTGGCTTTTGATGGTGGTTCATAAGTGGTACTAATCCATTAGAGATAATATGTTATATTTCAAGCAATTATTGATCAAAGTAAAGAAACACATTATTGCTGCATTATTTCTGAAATGTTTAAAAGACACTCAGCACTTGCAGGTGGACTGAACATAAAGTCAGATGAACATATTATATTAGGATGATTCCTAGGCTTGCAAAGTCTCTTATATCAAGCCCATTATAGTAAAACACTATACTAGAATTGACCAAAACATACATTAACACACATTCCTGCTGTTTACTCTCATTCTATTTTCTAACAGATAAATTATATTCACTTTACTTCATGGAGTTTTAAACAAGAATTAATGGGGAGTTTATTATATGTAGAAATAATTAATATTGCAGAAATTTAAATATTTCTCAGGATGAGAGAGGATATGCTAAAAGAAAAGCCAGTGAAGTTTAACAATACAAATAAATTTAAGAATCTATATTTCTAAACTAAAATACTACAAGCTCACTTTGAAGATAATTGTTGCATTTCTAGTTTTATTTATTTTCATTTGCCTCCATGTAACTAACTGGCTAGAAAGGATACATTTTCAATAAATGTTATAGAGATAAACTTTAAACATCTTTCTAAAGAAAATAATTTCCATCGCATAGATTGGAATATGCAGCTTCTTTAAGGCCAAGAGCAAATGTTAAACAAAGATTTAAAGAAATAATTGCCAGGACAAAACATTCCTTCCAAGATTTTTATTGGGATGGAGGACACACTAAGAATCAGGAGAGCTGGTGGGACTGACCAACTCAGCAAGCACCCAGGCTCAGAGTCAAGGCTTTGAGTTGTCCCTACATCAACCCTGTCTATGAACTGCTGCAGAACCAAAGCTACATCTCTCCATGACACCGGGCAACAATCAGATAAACAAGAGGAGTCCGGGTGAGGGTCCAATATTTGTGGTGTAGCAGAAGCCATAGGCCCTGAGACAGACCAATGTCTCATTCAAAGATTTCTGAGTAAAGTTGTTTGAGCAAAAGGGTATACTGTGAGGTACACTGTGACAACTTCCACAGCAAGATGGCTTTTGTTTTCTTTTTATCTGTGAGGGTGTGTGTTTGTTTGTGTGTGGCGGGTGGTGGGGAGAAATGTTGCAAGGGCAGAGGTCAGAGAGAAGAGATGGAGAGATGAGTATAATTCAGGGACATGAAGTAAAACTCACAAAGAATCAATAAAAAGTTAAAAATAAATAAAAGGATCACAGATTTCTAGCTCATTTAATCTTCCCGACGGGATGAAGGAGTGAACAAAATGCAGCAGTTGGGGAATTGTTTTAAATTGTTGTATTGATTTCGTAAATACTTTTCCAGCTACCAGAGGCACAGGATAATAAATTATCCCTTCTCTTTCCTCCCTTTCTTTTTCCTTTTCTTCTCTTCCCTGTCCATGCCTTCTCCTCCCTTTTCTCTTCTCCTTTCCCCTCTCCTCTGTTTTCTTTCCTCTCTTTTCCCTTTCTTCCTATCTCCTCTCTTCCCTTGCTTTGAATTCCAATTCTCTCAGCTTATTATTTGTTTTTATTCTCCACCTCCTTTTCCTCTTCCTTCCAAACTAATTTCTTCATGATATACTAAAAGTGAACCATAGTATCCTAATACATTCTAATCACATCTTTGTTCTACCATCATATGATATCTCTCTAACAAAGTACACATTGTTTGAAATTGAACATGTTATTTCTCTGTCTACATACAAGGATTTGCTAATCATGGACTATGAGTTACATTTGAACAATATCATGTTTACCAATACTTCAATTGGAAATCTGCCAAGCCTACTGCTGTAATATTAAAGCATGAATCCTAGTACGGCCTTGTCATATATATATATATATATATATATATATATATATATAGTGACTGATTTTTGTCCATTAATCACTGCAAAAAATTAAATATGTATGTAACTAAGATAAGAAATCCTACTTTGGGGGTGGAGAGATGGTTCATTGGTTAAGAATATATGCTATTCTTTTAGAAGAGCTGAGTTGGGTTCCTACCATCAATATCAGCCACTTACAGCCAGCTTTGTGGGAGAAGGTATGTTGGAGGTGATGTGTCACTGGGGTGAGCTTTGAGGTTTAAGAAGCACGTGCCAAATCTAGTCTCTTTCTTTGCATGTTGCTTGCAAACAGGATATAAAGCTCTCAGCCGTGGCTCGAGTGCCATACCTGTCTGTTTCTTGTTGTGATGGTCATGGATTTATTCTCAGAAATTGTAAGCAAGTTCCCTATCAAATTTTTCTTTTATTTTTAAGAGTTGCCTTGATTATGGTGTCTTTTCACAGAAATAGATCAGTGACTAATATAGGTATATATTTAAAATACTCTATATACTACCACAAAGCTACCTGCTTATCTGTAGAATATGAAAAGAGCCTAGCTGTCTATCAACTGATGAATGGATATTTAAAATCTTGTGTCTGTTTTTACACAAAGGAACATTATTAAATCTTAAGAAAAAAATATAAAATTTGCAGGTAAATGGATAGAGCTGGAAATAATCATTCTGTATGACATAACCAAGACTCAAAAGACCAAATTATTATGTTTTCTTTCAATTGTAGATGTTAGCTTTGAATCACGAAATATGTTTCTTTCATTGAGAGTACCCAAAATGGTCAATAAATTATGAGGCTATGGGATGAGGGGATATTTCAAAGGAAATGGGAAAGAACACAGTGGTATAAAGAGTTAATTGGATGAGGAAATTAAAGACAAGTTAGAGGATACCTCAAAGAGGGATGAGTAATACTACAGACCTTTTAAGAAGATCATTAGAAAACATACTACTCCAGAAGCTCAAATACATATATATGTGAGCTTATAGAGATGAAGAGCTGATATAGATATAAGAGCTTATACACACACATATTCTAAGAAGTAACTCATATATATATATATATATATATGTGTGTGTGTGTGTGTGTGTGTGTGTGTGTGTGTGTGTATGTGTATATGGAGAAATAATTTAGGTGGGTTTATTCTATAATAAAACAAAAATGTCCTCACTAAACACTAAGTGCTCTGCAATAAAAAGCTCAGTTCTAGGAATGAGTTCCTTCTTGGAACTGTTGGCCACTGATGCCCCATAGACCTCCATATATTATACATATTTACAATGTATTTAGTTACCAACAGATTGTGATGGTTTGAACCTGTTGCTGAATACAGCCTTTAATCAGTCAGGATATGAAAAAAATCAAATTAATGGTGACCTAGAAACTTGACCTCTGCTGGTTGGATTTCAGAGTGCTGGAAGGAGCTGCAGAGAATATTGCTGTCCTATGAACCTGAAAGCTGTACTGATAATCAGCCTACAACACATGCCTACTGCTGAAACAGAGGTAGGAGGACCCTGGACGTAATTAATTGTCTGTTCTAGGTCACTCCCTTTACCATGACGACTTCTGCAATATCCAGGAGGGGGTTCTTCACACATGATCTCCTTTTTGTTCTTATTTTTTCTTCACATTGATGGATAACCCATTTCAATTTTAATTGGACATCAACTATGCAAGTATTTTTCTTTTAAAATATTTACTTCCACTTGCTGAACACATGGCCAAGATTCAGCGTTTATATCTAGATATACATGTGGACAGCTACTGACAGGATGCTTATCTTCCTTCTATAAAGTATTTTCTTCGAATATATTTTATTGTTATTTTAATGTGTGTGTGCATACATGTGTGTGCATACTGTTTGTGCATGAGTGCATGCATACGTGTATTTATATATTCATGTGCCCAAACTTCACTGTGCTAATGCTAAAGTCTGTTATCTCCTTCCACTCTGAGCTTTGGGGGTTCACACACAGGTGGTGGGGCTTGACAGCATGCATGTTGACCCATTATGCAATCCTGTTGTTTCACAAATTCTGAATTAGTATGATTTAGTCTTTCACATAAAATGTCCAATTTATTTTCTAATAAAATATTGTTATTAGTTTTTGATAAAAAAAACTATTGACAAAATGAGAGAAAGAGGAAAATTGAATCCCCTGAAGTCATCTAGAGAAAAAGGAAAACCAGGACTTCTTGTTTGGGGTGTGAACAAAAGGAACTACAATGAAAGTACTGAGAGCAGCAAGATATGGCTGGAGAGTGAAGAACTTGTAACTAAAATTAAACAAAATTTTTAAGTTGCTAAAGTATACAAAATGAATATGAGAATATGTGGTCAGGATAAAGAAAACAAGTGGAGCTCCTGTCCTCTCCGGGTCATACTAACTCCCCCTTCGTTCATATGATTCCCTGCACTCTGCCAAAGGGTTGTTTAAGTTTCTTAATATTTGCTTTGATGCCCTGCTAGGTAGAGTCGTTCCAAGGCCCTCTGTGGTAGGCTTTTGTCCTGCTACTTGTTTTCTCCTACATCCAATGTCCATCCCATTTGACTTTCTAAGTGAGGATTAATCCTCTTACCCCAGGTCCTCTTTCTTGTTTATCTTTTTAAGGGGTATAGATTTCAGTATGTTTATCCTATCTTATAGTTCTATATAAGTGAGTATATACCATGTGTTTCTTTCTGCTTTTGGGATACCTCACTCAGGATGATCATTTCCAGGTCCTACCATTTGCCTACAAATTTCATGATTTCCTCATTTTTAATTGCTGAGTAGTATTCCATTGTATAAAAGTACCACAATTTCTGTATCCATTGCTCAACTGAGGGGCATCTGGGTTGTTTCCAGGTGCTGGCTATTATGAATAACGTAGCTACAAACATAGTTGAACAAATGTCCTTGTTGTGTACTTGAACATCTTTTGGATATATGCCTAGAAGTGGTATAGCTAGATCTTGAGAAATCACTATTCTTAATTGTCTAAGAAAGCACAACATTTATTTCTAGAGTGGTTGTACAAGTTTACATTCCCACTAGCAAATGAGGAGGGTTCTTCTTTCTCCACATCCTCTCCAGCATGTATTGTCACTTGAGTTTTTGATCTTAGCCATTCTGACAGGTTTAAGGAGAAATCTCAGGGTTGTTTTGATTTGCATCTCCCTGAAGGCTAAGAACATTGAGCATTTCTTTAAGTGTTTTTCTACCATTCTATAGTCCTCTACAGAGTGTCCTCTGTTTAGCTCCATACCCCATTTTTTAATTGGATTACTTGATTTGTTGCTTTTTAACTTCTTGCGTTCTTTATATATACTGGATATTAGCCATCTGTCAGATATAGGGTTGGTGAAGATCCTTTCCCAGTCTGTAGGCTGTCATTTTGTTTTGATAACAGTGTCTTTTGGCACAGGGGTCTTTTATGAGACTATCTCTCCAACCAAGGACCATGTATGGATATAACCTAGAAACCCTGCTTGAATGTAGCAAATGGTAGCTCAGTATCAAAGTGGGTACACTAGTAAGGGGAACAGGGACTATTTGGGACATGAACTCAATGGCTGGCTCTTCGACCTCCCTGCACCTTGAGGGAAGAGCAGCCTTGCTAGGCCACAAAAGAGGACATTGTAGCCAGTCCTGAAGAGACCTGATAAGCTAGAGTTTGGTGGAAGGGGAAGAGGTCCTCCCCTATCAGTGGACTTGGAAAGGGGCAGGGAGGAGCTGAGGGAGGGAAGGGGGGAGGGTAGGAAGGGAATGTGGGAGGGGACTATGGCTGGGATACAACTTGCATAACCTGTGATTAATATAAAATAAAGATGTTAAAATTAAAAAAAGAAAAAAAGTAAACCAGTGTAAAAGTGAAGGAAGATATTAAAAAGATGATAATAATGAAGGATGAAATGCATTTTGAAAGTGTGGGGAAGTTTTCTTCTGGCTCACAGCTGCAGCCAAAGGAGAAAGCACAGAATGTATTTATGAAACTAACCAGGTAGTGAATCCAGTACATCGGGTTGTGAGAATGAGTTTCAATAAATTACTAGAGAGAAATCCTCAAATGGGGCAGTGCAGTGGGATTACCTAGGGAGCATAATGAATACTAATGAATAAACCCTGCCCCTCCTGATTGTGAGGAAATTAGTCAAGGCTCTATCCTGAGGCTTGCTATTTCAAAGATCCCCAAAGGGATAGTTATGTGAAATCCTGAGTACTTATCTTCCTCAATTTCAATGATAATCAGGAGAGAGGAAAAATAACTCTCCTGATAAGATTTACAAGGGCTGAAATGACTCAGGGAATGATTTAATTTAAAGGAAGTCATCAGGGTAAAAAGGTCAGTGGCTTCATTAGTTTACCCATGTTGGCATCTCACCACTTCATGAGGACTGAAAGATAAGTTTTCAAAATTCAGGAAGAAGAGAAAGAGCAGTAAAATACTATTCTGAGGTATGTGGTAATTAGCCCCAAAAAGGTGAGTCAACTCACCCATCTTTATTGGCAAGTGGAAGCAAGTATAAAATAAGATTGCCAAGGCTCTCCTTTAATCCAGATGGAGACATCAGGCTGTGAGTTTCAGGCAGAGTTTTGGCTATTCATTTTGGTCTCTTTCTAGTACCTATGAATGCAGCTGTACTCCAGACTCAGAGCTTACTCTGAGACTCTTACTAAACCACATGGCAGGGAGTTTTGTTTTCCTTTGATGGATGAAGTTCTGAGAGAGATGGGTTTTATAAAACCTTAAGATGGGTCAAAAGACTTTGTTGCTGATATATCAAAGACATAAAAAAGCTATCCTGCTTTACTGTAGGATAACTCAACACTTGTCTAGAAAGTCTGGAATTTTTTTTTAAAGCACACACAGTGTTTTACAAAGTAACAGTCATTTTATTTGAAACTAATATTACCAAAACATTATTACAAAGCACATTGGAATACAGCATAACAAATTAAAATACTTCTAAAAAGAATGCTACCACACTAGAAAAATAATACATATTATACATATAAGCAAATTATGATGTAAAGGTTATCTGAATATAAAAGTAAAATTCCAATCTCTGAGGCCTCAATAGATGATGACAGAATTGTATATATTATCACAACTAAGAAAATAATTTCCCAAGGAATTTGAACATTAGATGCAGAATCTAAAAGCAAATATATGTATATTTGTGTGTGGGATATACATATACATACATATATACATATATGTGTGTGTGTGTGTATAGTTTGTCTACCAAACAAGCAACATAACAATTGACAGTCAACACAAATAATATTATACTGATAGGCAGATTTCATCTCTGTGTATGTGTGCATGAGGATGTGCATATGTGTGCCTGTGTATGTGTGTTTGTACAAATGTTTAAAGAAAAAGAGGTCCTGAATTAGAAAGAGAGCAACAGCGCTATGTGAAAGGATATAGAGATAAGACAGGGAAGGGGGAAATAAATTATTTAATTATATTGTAATCTCAAAAATATGTAAAATAATTAACCGAAGAAATGACAACATATCAGCATATGATGGAAAAGTCATTTATGTATAACATTTTCAAAAAAAGGAAAAGATGTATGTGTTAAAAAGTACTTTCTTTCAGCATCATTATTAGTAGATTCTGATTTTTGTCATTCCACTTTCATTTGCTCTATTTAAATATAATTTTGTAATATCTTTTTCTTTTTTTAATTTATTTATTTTTATCTCAATCACAGGTTAGGTACTTTGAATCCCAAGAATAATCCCCTCCCTCATTCCCTCCTACCCTCCCACAGCCTCCCTCATCTCCCTTCTCCCCACCCCCTCCAAGTCCACCAACAGGGGAGGACCTCCTCCCCTTACATCCAACCCCAGCTCATCCTGTCTCCTCAGGGCTGGCTGCAATGTCCTCACCTGGGATCTAGCCCTTCTGTCACTCCCCGGCTTGTATGGGGGAGGGTCAAAGAGTCAGCCATCAAGATCATGACTGAAACAGTCTCTGTTTCCCTGAATAGGGTCTTCAGTGCTACACCGAGCTATCATGGGCCCCATCTGTGCGGGGGTTCCAGGCCACATCCACACATGGTCCTTGATTGTAGAAACCGTCTCATACAAGACCCCTGTGC
>CM053766.1:8448959-8464468 GCA_028658305.1 Pachyuromys duprasi | reverse complement strand
CACACACACACACACACACACATGCACTCACCAGGGGGAAGTTATCAAAGTTCTGGCCACTCAGTTCGTGTCAGAGACAGACCCTGTTCCCCTTACTAGAGAAACTACTAGGAAACTGAGTGGCCAGTTTTGTTTTAGTTAGAGAATTTTTAGATACAGTGGCTAATCTGTTGCCCACAATTCCTTACCAAAGAGGCCTTGTGCTGTAATACCTTCCTCCCAACCATCTTAACACAGGATGATCACAGACCATGTTCTCATGTTACAAGATTCACATTTCTGGTAATCCAAGAACTGTGGTACAAAAAGAACATTTCATAGTTGAGTCCTCACAGTTTGCTACAAACATCAGTTATTTTAGAATACTTTAACTATGAATCTCCATTTGTTAACTATATATATGTGTACCTATTACTGAATGTAGTCACTTGTTATGAAATAAGAATTCTGAGAATAGGCTACACACACATACAGAGAGAGAGAGAGAGAGAGAGAGAGAGAGAGAGAGAGAGAGAGAGAGAGAGAGAGAGAGAAACCTGAATTCCCTAGGGAAGGCCCTGTACCACCAACTGCAAGTAGCCATCCAAACTCAGGTCCATACTCTACTAGTGTCTAAACATACCCAGACCCTGGCAATCCACTTTGTCCAGGTGCCACAAGCTATGGAAGCACAGTCCCTCCTTCACAGTGAAGAATTCTGGCTGTAGACCTGAGCATGGGCCCAGCCCTCCCTTCTGCGGTCCCCAAACTTGAGCCACTGTTGACTGGTTCCTGTGGGCTCGTCGCCTGGACAGTAGGGTAGGGTTGAACACAAGCTAGGACATACAGGAGTTCTGTTCTCAAAATCATTCTATTCTCTTTTTTGAGGGCCTAAAAATTAATAGCTAAAATAATGTAGATTTGTAAAATGGAGCCAATTATCAAAGATAGCTCAGTCACCCCATGTTTTGCTTGTTTGTTTTACAATCATAGCTGTCTTTTTAAATTTTTTGATAGCAATTTGTGTTGACTTTTTATGATAAAACTGTTGGTTTTGCCAGCACCATACCACTTATATCCTTTTCTAGCATGGAGCCTTTTTGAATGAGATCCCTCATACTCTATACGTTTTGTTTCGTTTCAAATCTGTTGCTCATTTACCCTTTACTTTATACCCCCCCTTCACACACAGACACGTAAGGTATCCCTGGGTAGCATAGACTGACCTTGAACTTAAGGTTCTTTTCCCCCAACTTCCCAAGCCTAGGAATCACAGGCCCGTACCACCCAGGCTTCATTTCAATTTTTATTTCACAAAGTATAACTCTGGCTTGTAGCTTGTCACAGACAGCAAGCAGCCCTGTGCGGCCATATTGCACTTGGCTGCTTAGCTGTAGGAGGTAGTTTTTCTGCCTGATCTGTGAGGATTTTAAAACTAGAATATGTGTCTCTTTAACTTACACATTTCCAAACTATGTGCTGCACCTAGAATGTAAGCAGACATCCAGAAAATAAGGAATTAATTCAAGAATAAGCACCAAGGTGAACCTGCTAATTAAAAACTGCTGGACTATTTCCATTGTAACTACTGTTCATTGTAAAGGCTTCCATCTCAAATGAACCCTGCACTGTTCAACAGTTTAGTAGACCTGAGCACTAGAAATGTACTACAATAGGCATAGCTCCATACATACTGTTGGAGATTTAAAAAAAAATATTTAAGCTACATATAACACTTAGAAAAGAGTCATTCTTAAGCTACGCTTTTTGGATCCCTCTTTCTGTTGACAGTACACATACTCTGTGTCTGAACACACCCTTACCATATTCTCTGTTCCATATTTTTCCTCTTTCTAGCTACTATGTTCTCTGCCCTCTCCTCACTGGCCTTAGATTCCATACCTGCTAATCTTAGCTCTCTCCATAATTCTTTTGTTCAATTTATAGGAAAAGTATCTGCAACTGTCCCCATATTAGCTAACAAAAATATGGAACAAACATGAAGTGAGTTCACTAGCTGCTGCTGTTAATTGTATAGGACAACAAGTAGTCTAATGCAAAGGGCAGAAATTTTAGGAAAAGATCCATTGTTAGACCTCCTGCAGAGAACTTCTCTGAACATGTGTTTAGCTAGACTGTTTAGATGTCTGGTCACACTCCCACATCCTCTGTGGTTTTAAAGTGGTTACTATCCCTGAAAGCAATTCAGAAATTTAGAGTCTCAAAAGACAAAGATCAAATAATTCTTTTGCCATTCTTCATCAAAATGCTTGCTGAATATCCACCACTAACTGTGGTATTTTCTTCACTGCCTCCTTCCATTTCCTCACTTGAAAATGTTAATATGGATAATGTCAGAAAGTTATTTTTCATCCAGTTTATTTTATCACTCTAGAAATGAAGAGAAAACTGTTCCTGGCCCATGCCCTGCTGTTCTCTCCCATTTCTCTTCCTTTGGCTGTATTATGCTTTGCCTTTTGCATCATACCCCTGAAGAAGTAAGTCTATTTTCTGTAGGAAATTCAGCTCAAATTTAGAAAGAGAAAAAAAAAAAAAAACCTCCAGTGAGCTCTTTACATACCAAAATTTATTAGAAAGCAGAATCTAGTACCTAACAAATTATGCAGAATGGAGGCTTCAGCAGCTATAATATCAGTAAATTGGAAAGCCTGTTTCAGAAAATAAAAAATGTATTCTTATAATTCTGTACTTCTGTTGCACTAGAATGACTCATAGTCTCACACTCTGCATTATATATATATATATTTTTTTTTCTCTTTCTAATACACATATATATCTGTGTGTCAGTCAGTTTTATATATAGTGATATATATATATATATATATATCACAAAATATATATCATTCTCATTATCTCTACCTTAGAAATTACTGATTACTCCTCCATATCTATTTACTTCTCTATTGCAGTGACAGAATTTTCACATTCATATTTCCCATGACCTGAATATGTTCTGTGACTGTGTCCCTTCTATTGGCATGTGCTGGGTTTATATACCTCCCGCCAGTGGAGTAAACAAAGATAACACAAAGCACCCTAGTGGAGACCTCCTTAGTATGTTGTTACTGCTTTGGCCTTGGCCATTGCCCACTTTGGATGTGGTGCAGCATGCAGAATACTGGTCATGTGGGTTTAAAGAGTGTTATTACTAAAAACATTCAAGACAAACAAGAATGGCCTTAATCCTTAAGTAATCTGTGAAGCACCATTGAGAAGCTACAGCGATTGCACTTCTTTACTCAGCACATATTTACTCCACCTTTAAACATGAGTTTGTGACCTTTGTGTATTGACGTAGTACATTTTATCATTCCATGTGTTTTTTTTAGTTGTCTCTCTAGTCCCTTTTGGGAAGAAATTACGCTTTACTGAAGAAAAAGAAAACTTACTTTTTCTTAAATAAAACTGATATTTTATTAAGGAGCCCTATAAATTATTATAATTTTAAACTGAAACTTTAATATGCTATAATCATTTTATTAATGCTATTGATATAATTACTGCTCTGAGACTCGTAATGACTAAATGGGATTAAAAGCAGCTTGTGTGTAGTGTTTGCACTTTGGTGTGACCTCCTATTCTCCAAGCAAACGGTGCTTACTATAATACATGATGCATGTATTTTACATGTTCATGCATGATACATGTGTGTAAATCACTGTGTTCCAGATACAGAACCAAAGTAGCATCCCCTGACTTTATTTTTTTTATTTTTTAAAATTTTTATCAATTATACTTTTTCACTTTGTATCCCCCTTGTAGTGCCCTCTCTCCTTCCCTCCTAAACCTCCCTTCCTCCCCCTTCTCCAAGCACGTCCCTCCCCAAGTCCACTGATAGGGGAGGTCTTCTTTTCCTTCCTTCTGATCCTAATCTATCAGGTCTCATCAGGAGTGGTTGCATTGTCTTCCTCTGTGGCCTGGTAAGGAGGTTCCCCCCTCAGGGTGAGGTGATCAAAGAGCAGGCAATCAGTTCATGTCAGAGACAGTCCCTGTTCCCATTACTATGGAACCCACTTGGACACTGAACTGCCATGGGCTACATCTCTGCAGGGGTTTTAGGTTATCTCCATGCATGGTAATTGTTTGGAGTATCAGTCTCAGGAAAGACCCCTGTCATCAGATTTTTTTGGTTCTGTTGCTCTCCTTGAGGAGCTCCTGTCCTCTCCAGATCTTACTATTTCCCACTTCTTTCACAAGATTCCCTGCACTCTGCCCAATGGTTGACCATAAGTCTCAGCATCTGCTTTGATCCTCTGCAGGGCAGAGCCTATCAGAGGCCCTCTGTGGCAGGCTCCTACCTTGTTCCCTGACTTTAATTTTAGCTTTATGGCAATGACTGACCTACAACATCAGCATTCAGATTTTTTTATTTAAATTTGATGTTTTATGTCACAGAAAGGAAAATAGCAAAAAATTATCAAATTAACACTATCTTGAAGAAACTACTCATTCAAGACTCTTCTATAACCATGTGCCTTATGAATGATTAAAAATAGTAATACAGTAGTGTTTTAGATTATTTGAATCAATTTTCTTCTATCCAAATGAATTGGTAGGGAATGGCTATAAAATTAGAACAATCTACTTGTTTACAGTCAATTCAGGAGTTTCTTTTCTGTGATACATTTTTTTTTTGCCATGAATACACTCATTTTACCACTGTTCAGCATGCTATTCATTTGTTTGTAAAAAATGTCAGACACATTATTTCATCTGTATCAATGACTGTTTTGATTCTTACATAGCCATTACCTCATCTCAACAACAAAAGTGACCCTTCTTTTACTCTTTGCTTCTACAATTTCATTTCAATTAAATTCTATGTAAAAGTTCTTGTCTTTCCTTGCTTTGCTTATTTCATTTAGCATATGGCTTGCTGATACCAGACATGTATATTTGAAATGACAAAATTTCTTTTATTTTCCAAAATTTATTTTATTTTCTTTTATTATAAGTATTCCTTATAAGGAACAGTAATAGTATTCATTAGATTCACTGATGAGTAATATTATTCCATGTATATGGAATATGTACAATCTACATGCATCTTTATCTATACCTATTTATATTTTTCTGTATGGGGTCACTGGGCTCCCTGTCTGAATTTCTAGACTACAAATTCATGGCATGGAAATTCTTTGTGGACTCAAATTCCTTTTGATCACTTTTCCCAGATACACCCTTTTCCCTAAATAGATATGATAATATATCCCATTAATTTCAGGAATTATTTCCGTCCCTGGAATTTCAGGCTACAGTAACTGTTTTAGAGTTTTATTTGTTTTGTTTTCTTGTGGGGAGCATATAAAAGTGAACACATGCATTGTCCACTTGAGCACAGGCATGTCAAAGACCTCAGGACCATGGATTGCCAAGGCCTTCCTCTGATCCAAGCACAGTGTGTGAGAAAGTCTCAGCCATCTTTCCTCCTCCCAGATGACTGCAGTATGAGATTGCACCATGGCTGGGACCTACTGTTGAAATTTAGCAACCTGACTCCAGTCCCAGCTTTATATAATAACTAAGCTGAATTTCCGTGCGGCTAGTGTGTTTCCACACAAGTAATTTATTTCCTTTTAAATTGAGTTAGTGGTTAGATTGTTAATAACTGGTCTATATTACAAATGTCATGCCTGATAAAACTAATGAGAAAGTAAAAAAATCTGGAAATTATAGTTTATAAACTGGATGAAGAACTTGGAAGAAATTTCTTCACAGGAAAGAGGTTGGAACATTGAGATAGGCAGACATTTGTTGAAGTAAAATATCTCAGGACAGAAATTTTCAAGTCTCATGATTCTTGTTTATTATTTGGAAAGATAATAAGTCAACAGAACTCAACTTGTCTAAGAAATATTTTCCTTTAACCCTTGCTTCAGAACAAAGCTTTCACAGACAGGTGAAGAGCTGGAGGAGAGGAAAGACAGCACTTAGGATGAAAGCTGATGACATGTTCGCCTTGGGCTTGATTTTGCTGTTGGTTTCAAATAAATGTATTTCTGTTTTTTGGATTTTTTTTGTTTTTTGTTTTTAATGAGTGGCTGGTTGTTCTTCATAGAATATATTCTACATTGTGCTATTTGGTGGGCTAATGTTAACGAATACAACTCATATTCTAGGGCTTAACATTTTACTAAGGATGAATAATAGCTCACTGTCATCTCTCCTCAATAGAAAATCACAGCTGTTTGTGCTGTAATAAACGTCAGATGGATCTGTCTCTATATTGATGACCTCAGAAACACTAAAGATTTGGCCTATCTTACCTTTAAAGTTATATGATAAGAAGAGAAGGATATGTACTTTTCTAGAGAAAACCTAGCCATTATCCTTCATTCAGAGTTTTGTGCTCAATTAGTAATTTTGTGAAGAAAGGAAACTATGCTACATACATTAGCCAGGACAAGGCCCAGTAATGTGTCAGAACACCCCTTATGCATCTCATAATTCTCTTCATTTGAATTATTTGTTTCACATACTTAAACTCTGAGCTAGTTATCAGACAAAATCTGGTCTAGTCTGCTCTCTATGCAGAACTAGTGAAAATAGTGTTCATCATATATCTTACTAGATATTTCCTGGATCTACACGAAAAGTGAGAAAGACACAAAAAAATTATCTGCTAGTATTACTAACTAAAGTTAAAGTAAAAATTCCCAGTACTTAGGCAAATATAATGCCAAATTATAATATTCTGTGAGCTCCCTTACATCCTAACACATGCACACACACAAACACAGACACACACTCCATTTCTTAATATTTAGGTTTATTTCATTTTTGTGAAAGAAAAATATAACCAAAGACACTGATGTATGGATGGTTTCAACATACAGTTGAGATTAGTTCTCTTTCCCTTTTGACTGCATTACCAAAATAAGCAGAGTCACTACTGGTTTTTTTTGTAAGAAGTCATACAGCTGTTTGGTTTGTTTCTTTGTTGTTTCTCCTTGAAATGTTACCTGCTGTGGTCAGATATGCATATTTCTAAATATAATTTATTATAAAGGTAACTTCAGAATTGTCATCTTAAGGAATGTGTATGGTATGATTTTTAATGATCATCAAATGCGAAAGATGAGGAAATGATTTCAATTGGACTCATCTTCTACCTCTTCTAGTTAAAAATGATTCAAAAATCCGAAGTCAGCTAGTTCTGTGATTTGGAAATGATGATGGTGGTAATGATTTAAAAGTACTGGTGGAATGGAATAAATTTAGGCTTGAACCTTCCATTTTTTCATTAGTGATGTGCATTTATTTACTGCACATGGTTTTATGCAAATATGAGAACTCAAGTCAGTAATCTAAGCTAAACACCCACTGAGTGCTGTGCATCTTCCTAAGTTCTTCCAATAATATTGCACTTGCATTTTCCAAACCATATTTTTTCCAGTCAGGCTTAAAATATTGCTCTCCTCTGCCTTTCTTCTTCTGAAGTGGCACCTTGAAAGCGATACCTTGTGTGTTAGAGAAGAAAGACTAAAATAGATTCAATAAACTGTCTGTCTAATTTATGCTGCACACAACATTACCCGGGGACAGTGTGCAATAAGGCAAAAAGGAAGCAAATAAATAGTGCTTCTGGCATTTCATGGAGTGCAAGGTTCTGAAACCCTGGGGGACTGAATTTTGTTGGGTGTTTATATATCAATCTCAGGAAGCTGTTGAACTTTTAAATATTTATTTTGTCTTAAAATTCCTTTTATTTCAAAGAGCTATCTTAAAAATATTTGTAATCAAAATTTGGCTATTTTTCCCCTGGATTGGAGAAGTGGGGCTTCTTAAAAATATATAGTATTGATTTGGGCATGACACTCTTCCAATGAAACCTATTTTATTCCAAGAATATAGTCATCTACTTGCTAATTACAACTACAGCCCCTTTAAAGGATGTAGACTTGATTACAAAACAATGGAGAACATAATGAGCCTATATTTGAACTTCCCACTAATTTTCACAAGGCCAAACACTTGTCTTTACAATAATGTCTATAGAAAATTCACAGGTGTGAAACTTCAGATATTCCATTAATCAAATGAGGAGAATATGTTAATAGATGATTTCTTATTTAAAGGTGTAATGTTTTCAGTCTCATACACCATACTTCTACTGAAGAGTTAGTAATCTTCTATGTCAACACAAAAATCAGTTTCCAAATGATACACAATTTTTAGGTCATTTTTACAACATTTGAAGTAATTACTTGATATTATATAAACACTTTGAGAGTAATGCAGAATTTCAAGAAATAAAAGAATTAAGAGGTTTAATAACTCAATTACTTATGATTAAATAATGATGAATTACTGAAAGGTGCCTTATAATATTAATAAAAATTAATAAACTGTCTGAAAAGTACTAAGATGTTATTTATCATGTGTGATAACCCAAATCGGGTATTTATTACACTTTAAAACAGCCACATCAAATTATTTGACATTTTGCTTTCCTTCACACTTAGCTGAAAAAGTATTCTACTTTAAAGGCCTGTATTTCTTGATATTTCTTATTGATTGATCACTTACATCTGATCATAAATTTGACCTTCCTTTTTGGTGGGAGATGCTTTATGAGTCTCATATTCACCTTCTGACACCTAAGCTGTAGCCATAAAATGGAACAGAACCATCTGCTCAGGTAAATGTCACATTCTCTGACCATGCTTTCAGAGTGTAACAGAGAGGCTACAGCAGGGAACTGCAGGAATGAAGAGAGCACTGGCCATTACAGTCAGCTTAAAGAAGGGCTGGGCATAGTCGGGTAGCTTAGATTAAAAAATGAATGCAGCCACACTTTCTCAGAGTCTAGGCTTTCTAAATGTGAAAATATTTAAAATTCTGGAATGATCTTTTAAAAAGAAGACATATTGCTAAGATATTCTTGCATAAAATTCACTTAAAATAGATTATAATGAGAATTATGCTTCACATGTATTTATTTCTTTTCCAAAATCGGTACTGCATGTTTTAAATATTAAAAGTTAGGTGATCAATATTTTATATACATGAAAATGTAGCTCTAAACTTATTAGATTTGGAAGCCTAACTGAGGTTTTAAGTATGAAGAAAGTTATGATTAATTATGAAATGTTACCAATATCATAGTGAAAATGGGCAAATTCTTAGTCAGTTACATAATGTTAGTTCTACTTGATAATGTTTTTCCAACATGGTAGAAGAGAACACATTTTGTCTATGTTTGTTAGTAAACCTAAGAGCGAAGATTATCAGCCCCAGTAGCTGATTACCTGTGGAAACCAGATTAGATGCCTACACAAAACTCTTGGCTCTCAAAATTACTAAACTTGATCTCAGGAGAAGACTGAGAACCTATTTCTCACTGGTACTGTTTCATTATCTAACACTGTCTTGCACACAATACAGTGGTTGCTGCAACTTCTCACCTTTTAAATCTTACTTAACTCTGGTTGCAATGAACTTTAAAGTACAACATTATGGAGAAGAGGCTTCTGGGGAGCATAGTTTTGGGCTAGCCAAAGGAAAATTAAAGCTAGCATGATTCTACTTCCCCTTCCCAGGGAAATCCATGCATCATAGATATTGAGTGTGGAAAAGGGCAAGTGAAAACCAGAATAGAAGTTATCACGTAGAGGGAGGATGGAGAGAAAGAGAGTACTAGGAAAGACAGTAGGAATTCAGTCATTTGAAGGTGAGTACCTAATCCAATAGGTACTCCCAGAATATACTATGGTGATCAAAGATAAGATCCTAGTAATTGGGAATAAAGAACCTAAACCAGGCATGGCTTCTAGCATAGGGACTGGGACACCAACCCAGCAACAAAACCTGCAACGTACAAATCAGTCCCTCCTGTAAGATATGCTGGGGTAAAAGTGTCTCAGAAATGAAGGAAGTGCCCAACCACTGACTGGTCGGTTTTGAAACCTATGCTTCCCAAGAGAGGGACTTCACATCCGACAGTGCGTAGAGGTTCAGGAATCAAAGGCTAGATAGTCCAGAGACCCAGGATAGACCTAAACACAACTAACAGGGTAGGAAATGTCAATAAAATGATTCCTAATGATACATGGCTATATTCGAAGACAGGAGCCTAGCACAATTGCCATCCAGTAATAGATGAAAAAATATGTAGAGACTCAGAGCCAAACAATAGAAGGAGCACAGAGACTACCATGGAAGAGGCAGATGAAGGATGGGCAGAGCAGGAGGGTTCAATGACACCATTGGACTATCCAGGGAGCCTTCACCGGTCTGACCTAGGCTCTCTGTGCACGTTCTGGTTGTGTAGTTTAGTCTTCCTGTGAGACTCCTAACAGTGGGAGCAGGGGCTGTCTCTGACTCTTTCCTGATTTGGGGACCCTTTTCCTCTTACTGTGTTGCCTCATCCAGCCTTAATGTGATGGAAGGTGCCTAGTTTTATTTCAACTTGATATACTACAATTGGTTGATATCCCTAGGAGGCGTTCCCTTTTCTGAAGGAGAAAGGAGTGGATCTAGGGGAGAGGGGAGCTGAACAGGGAAACACAGGGAGAAAAGAAGAGAAGGGAAGACTTGCTGTAATATAGCAGAGAACACTCTTTAAAATTCTAGCCTAATTCCGTTAGGTTAAGTGCTGTGGGCAGCTGTGTTAGTGATGCACATAGGATCAGAAGGAAGGAAAAGAAGACCTCCCCTATCAGTGGACTTAGGGAGGGACTGGGAGGGAAGGGAGGAAGGAGCTACAGGGGCATACAAAGTGAAAAAAAGTGTAATAAATAAATAAATTAAATTAAAAAACCCTTCTGGACACAGCCCCTCTCTGAATTCCCATGTGTCTGACAGGTTTTGATCACAATAACAAATAACTGAATCGATCCATTTAAAATTTTTTAAAAAACTGGTTTTGCTCTGCTTATATTTCTGGAATACCCATTCCATGGCAGGTTGACTCCTGACTTGGGTATTTTGGCATCTCATCATGATGGTTAGAAAGCTGCTGCAAAAAATTCTCCACTAGCTCTGGAAAGGAGGGACAAATATCCAATATTGCCCTACAATGGCACACCTTCAGGTATGTAAAGATCATTGCTAATTCCCCGACTCCTAAAGGGAGGATTGCCTCCCAATAGCGACAAAATGGGAACCACACCTTAAGTATATGTCTCTGGAGAGACTCACAATTTCACACATGGTATACTTGTACTTGTGCCAAGGAAAGTCCAGTGAGAGCTACTGGGATGGACAACTGTTGAGTGAGTCTCTAGCAAAGGCATCAGTTTTCAGGAGACACTTACAGCAATTTCTATCAAGCCTTTCTTGTCAAGATGTCCATGTTGTCCTCTCCAAGTCTTACTAACTCCCCCTTCTTTCATATGATTCCCTGCACTCTGCCAAAGGCTTGGTTGTGAGTCTTAATATCTGCTTTGATGTATTGCTAGTTAGAGTCTTTCAGGGGCCCTCTGTGGTAGGCTCCTGTCCTGTTATTTGTTTTCTCCCACGTTCAATGTCCATCCCATTTGTCCATCTAGGCGAGGATTGATCATCCCACCCTGCGCCCTCCTTCTTGCTTAGATTCCCCAGGTGTGTAGATTTCAGCAGTCCATCCTGTCCTTTAGGTCTATGTAAGTGAGGATATACCATGTGTTTCTTTCTGCTTTTGGGATACCTCACTCAAGATGATCATTTCCAGGTCCCACCATTTGCCTGCAAATTTCATGATTTCCTCATTTTTAATTACTGAGTAGTATTCCATTGTGTAAAAGTACCATAATTTCTGTATCCATTCCTCGACTGAGGGACATATGGGTTGTATTCCAGCCTTTACAAATAAAGCTGCTACAAACATAGTTGAGCAAATACCCTTGCTGTGTACTTGAGCATCTTTTGGATATATGCCTAAGAGTGGTATTGCTGGGTCTTGAGGAATCACTATTCTTAATTTTCTAACAAAGCGCAACATTTATTTCCAGAGTGGTTGTACAAGTTTACATTCCCACTAGCAAATGAGGAGGGTTCTTCTTTCTCCACATCCTCTCCAGCATGTGTTGTCACTTGAGTTTTTGATCTTAGCCCACAAAAACCAAATAGAAAAGGGCGCAGGGGACTTTTATGAGACTATTTCTCCAATCAAGGACCATGTATGGATATAACCTAGAACCCCTGCTTGGATGTAGCCCATGGTAGCTCAGTATCCAACTGGGTACCCTAGTAAGGGGAACAGGTACTATTTATGTCATGAACTCAATGGCTGACTCATAGACCTCCCCGCCCTCCTAGGGAAGAACAGCCTTGCTAGGCCCCAGAAGAGGACATTGCAGCCAGCCCTGAAGTGACATGATAACCTAGGGTCATATGGAAAGGGAGGAGATCCTCCCCTATCAGTGGACTTGGAGGGGGTTAAGGAGGAGATGAGGGAGGGATGGGGAGAGTGGGAGGGAATAAAGGAGGGGGCTATGGCTGGGATACAAAATACATAATCTGTGATTAATATAAAAATAAATAAATTACGTAAAAAAAGATGTCCATGTTGAGGTTTTTAATCAACTTGGACTGTTTGGTTCTTTTTGTGTAGGGTGATAAATATGGATCTATTTTTGCTTTTCTGAATGTAGACATCCAGTTGGACCAACACCATTTGTTGAAGATGCTGTCATTTTTCCATTGAATGATTTTGGCTTCTTTGTCAAAAATCAAGCATCCACAGGTGTGTGGAATTATTTCTGGGACATCTATTCAGTTCGATTGATCCACCATTCTGTTTCTATGACAATACCAGGCCATTTTTGTTTCTGTTGCACTGCAGTACAGCTTGAGATCAGGGATGAAGATACCTCCAAACAATCTGTTGTTGTAAGGGATCATTTTGGAAATTCTGGGTTTTTGTTTTTCCATACGAAGAGAATTTTTTTTTCTTTCAAGGTCTGTAAGAACTGCGTTGATACTTTCATGGGAATTGTGTTGAATTTGTAGATTGCTTTTGGCAGAATGGCCATTTTCACTATGTTAATACTACAGATTCATGAGCAAGGGAGATCTTTCTATCTTCTGATATCCTCTTCAATTTCTTTCTTCAACAACTTGAAGTTTTTTTTTTTTCTTTTTTTTTTTCAGACAGGTCTTTCACTTGCTTGGTTAGAGTCACACCAGGGTACTTTATGTTGTTAGTGGATATTGTGAAGGGTGTTGTTTTCCTAATTTCTTTCTTGGCCTTTTTATCTTTGCTATACAGTAGGGCTTCTCATTTTTTTGAGTTAATTTTTATACATTCACTTTGCTGAAGGTGTTTATCAGCTTAAGGAGTTGTCTGGTTGAATATTTGGGGTTGCTCATGTATACTATCATATCATCTGCGTATAGGGCTACTTTGACTTCTTCCACACTAAATTGATTAGAAGAAAAATGGGGAAGAGCCTAGAACTTATTGGCACAGGAGACAACTTCCTGAACAGAACACCAACAGCACAGACTCTAAGATCAACAGTCAATAAATAGGACCTCATGAAACTGAAAATCTTCTGTAAAACAAAAGACACTGTCTTCAGAACAAAACAACAGCCTACACACTGGGAAAGGATCTTCACCAACCCTATATCTGACAGAGGGCTAATATCCAGAATATATAAAGAACTCAAGAAGTTAAACAGCAATAAATCAAGTAATCCAATTAAAAGCAGGGTACGGAGCTAAGCAGAGATCTCTCTGTAGAAGAATATAGAATGACAGAGAAACACTTAAAGAAATGCTCAATGTCCTTATCCATCAGAGAAATGTAAACCAGAACGACCCTGAGATTTCACCTGACAGCCATAATATTGACTAAGTTCAAAATCTCAAGTGACAACACATGCTGGAGTGGTTGTGGAGAAAGGGGACCCCTCCTCCATTGCTTGTGGGAATGTAAACTTGTACAACCAGTATGGAAACCAATCTGGCCCTTTCTCAGACAATTAGGATTAGCAATTCCTCAAGATCCAGCTATACCACTCCTAGGCATATATCCAAAAGATGCTCAAGTATACAACAAGGACATTTGTTCAACAATGTTCATAGCAGTTTTATTCATAATAGCCAGAACCTGGAAACAACCCAGATGTCCATCAACAGAGGAATGGATGCAGAAATTGTGGTACTTTTACACAATGAAATACTACTTAGCAATTAAAAACAAGCAAATCCTGAAATTTGCAGGCAAATGAGTGAGGTATCCCAGAAGCATAAAGACACACACTGTATATAGACCTATAGTATAGGATAAACATATTAAAATCTGTACACCTAATGAAGCTAAGCAAGAAGGAAATTCCTGTGTAAGATGATCAATCCTCACTCAGAAAGACAAATGGGATGGACTTCGGAAGTAGAAGAAAACAAGAAACAAGACAGGTGCCTACCATTGTATCAAAGCAGATGCTAAGACTCATAACCAAACCTTGGGCAGAGTGCAGGGAATCATATGAATCAAAAGGGAGTCAGTAAGACCTGACGAGGATAGGAGCTCCACAAGGACCAAATATATTTGTGCACAGAGGTCTTTTCTTAGACTGCTTCTCCAACCAAGGATCGTGATGGTGATAACCTAGAACTTCTGCTCAGACATAGCTCATGGTAGCTCAGTATCCAAATGGATTTCCTAGTAAGGGGAAGAGAGACTTTCTCTGACATGAACTCAGTGGCTGGTTCTTTGGCCTCTCTCCCACCACAAAGAAGAAGCAGCCTTGCTAGTCCACAGAAGAGGACATTGCAGTCCGTCCTGAAGATACCTGATAAGCTAGGGTCAGATGGAAGTAGACGAGGACCTCCCCTATCAGAGGGTGGAATTGGGAGGTAATGAAAAAGGTGGCTATGGCTGGGATACAAAGTAAATTAAACTGTACTTTATATAAAAAATAAACATTTAATTTAAAAAGATGTCCATGTTCTGGCAATAGAAATCCATTGCACCGTGTCACTAGCAAATGTTTGTATCTCCCTGCAACTTGCTGTCACTGACAAACTGATGCCTCTTTTACTGACTTCACATAAACACTTAGCTTTTATGATAATTCTGTTTATTTTTATTATGATTTTATTATTTTAAAATTTTTATTTGCTTTGTATTAGTGTTGTGAATCCCTCGCTCATCTCTTGCCCTCATCACCCTCTGCTTGAGCACTGAAAGGAAGGCTTCCTCTTCCACTACTGTCTGACCCTAGACTATCAAGTCTCATCAGGACTGCCCAGACCCTCTTATTCTGGTGCCTCGTTAAGCCACCTTACCAGGTGGAAGTGATCATGAATTCATGTCAGAGAGAGCCTCTGTTCCCCTTACTAAAGAACCCGCATGGAAACAGAGCAGCCTATTGGCTACATCTGGGCAGGGTGTAGGTCCTGTGTATGCATGGTCCTTGGTTGGTGCATCAGTCTATGCAGGTCCCATGGGCCAGGAAGGTTAGCTCCTTGTGGAGCTCCTATTCCTCTGAGTCCTCCTATACCCCTCTCTCCTTTCCCATTAGACACCCTATGTTATACTGAAAGTTTGTCTATGGTTTTCTGCATCTGCTTCAATC